>JAZHYW010024272.1:0-26149 GCA_037355805.1 Ixodes ricinus
GTCTCGCGGTGACCAAAATCGGACTTCCGGTCTCCTCCCAAACAAGCGTTAGCGCGCTGCGGACTGCAGGCGGCGAAAGACGGCATGCAACACCTCCGGGTGCACGCCTCCCCCGACCGAGAAAAGGTCCCCCGAGTCGTAGTCGTGACTCATGGACGGCGGGGCTTTCCTCCGGTCGGGGTCGGCAGAGCCGCCGAACAGACAGCCCAAGGGACCGCCCCCGTGGGCTCTGAGCGTCGCTGCACGCGCCGTGTGGCGGCCTGGGGAGCCAGTGATCGATAATCGGCGTCGTGCACCGGCGCCGAGGCGAGGCCCGCGTGTGGGTCGCCCCGCGTGGCCCCCAGCCGCAGGTGAATGGGACGGCGCCGCAACTGCACGCGGCGCCGCTCGTTTGTAAGACGCTGCGTGGAGTACCTGCCAGAAAGCGGCCTCACTCCTTTACGTTTCTCTTTCAAACGGCGTTTTAAAGCACGCCGTGTTTTTGTTTTTAACGTAAGTTCCTACGCCCCGATCATTGTCCGTTCCTGCGGCCGCGCATAAATTTCTCCACTAAATTTAGCGGCGAAACTGAGTTGGTGTACGGAAACTCAATTTCCCAATAGACCGATCTCACCAAGCATTCCACGCATGCGTGACGCCGCCATGACAGTAGTTCGTAGGAGGCAGACGCCAGTTCACGAGACAGCTCATGCCGCCTCGTGCTCTGCTCGCGCAGACCTCCAGCAGGGTTGTCGCGCGTGCAGAAAGACCACAGCTCCCACGATGCATGTCGGCAGCGGTGGCGTACTCAAACTAGCTGGTGAGATCGGTCTATTGTTTTACAACTCAAGTCGCGTCAACGTCATCACGTGACGGTATTGGGCGCACGCACGGAAAGGATTCTCCCGCTAAATTTAGCGAGATGGAACGTGACGTCACGCTGCGTGACGCCAAGTGTCACGTGACGTCATGGTACCACGTGACAACACGACTTGACACCGTGAGGTCACGTCACGTTAGTATGTCACCTGAGGACAGGCCCTGTGACGTCAGTGAACGAACAATATGAGCCTCACTCTCACAAACGACTGTTTAATGCCTCCTCAACAAATTAAAAAAAAAACGCTCCTTAAATACTGAGTTCCGCACATTATAGAACAATAAAAAATAAAAGTCACTGCCATTTTTTTTAATTTATTTACTGCGTCCTTTTTTAGCGCGTCCTCGGCCTGGAAACCTTTAACGACTGCTTAGTTTTTGGAATTAGGATATCAAAGGAAATCTGAATTTCTCGGAGAGAAGCTCGGTGAAGGCGGTAGCGCACTTCCTTGATGGGGAAGAAGATGGCGGCGGAAAGCAGGCTATTCGACTTCAGGGCCACACAAACTTTTGATTTTCGTTGAAACAAAGCACTTTAATTTACGTTGGTCTACAAGTAGCGCAAAGTGCTCTAACGCACGAGGCGCGTATTCAGTGCAGACTTTCAAAGAAAATGTCGGCACATACCTCAATAGTAGACGCCGTATTAGTAAGCCATGCTCGTAAGAAATGTAAACCACGAGTTGTGTCAGAGAACTTTATCTCCTAGCCTAAACAATAAATTTCACGCTTTCATTAAAACAACAAAAAACAATACCTTTTTTTCTGCTTTGGCATTGCGTGACCATTTGTAGCATAAACAAAACGTGGCCGATACACAGCTGATAATATCTAATGCAGTGATTTGTCTCCTCTGGGTAGCAGTAAATATATATGCTTCCGCACTCTGGCAGAGTTCCCTAGTGTATGCTAATAAGAATGAGAGAACCACTGTCTACAGTTCTGATTGATAGTACGCGTAGAGCAGTTGGCGTCGCCACGCGAGAACTTCCTTATTGCAATTACGTACGCGACACTTCCGTGCATTGTTTTGTCACGCGACTGTCTAATAGTCTCTTTCGAAAGTCCATGACCACTACCAGAAACTCAGGATATGATGCACAGTGGGGAGAGAAAGACACTTCCAAAGTTGCAGGCGTACATATTCAATAGGAATACCGCTCCGTTATTATCATATGAAGCTTTACGTCTTCTTGATTCATTATGTCGAATGTTCCGATATTGCCCACGCCGTAAAAAGGTCTCGAGTTGAACCCTTCGTAACGATCGGCTCATTATAAAATAATTCGATTCCATTTTTTGCGTTTTCTTATTTGCAGCTACCAACTAGCTAAGAACACTCACGAAAGTTTCGATATAGAGGGTCGTTGTTTCGAACTTTATTCGTGTAATCAGTATACCGGGTGATACATGTTGGAAACGCAAGGCTAGCAATCGAAAGTCACTACACGAATCGCGCAGCTACGGGAGGAGAGGTCGCCTCATTTCCTCGACAACATTCGCCCTTCAAATATCCATACGACAAATTCGAATCACGAAATGCGCGTAGCATGAACAATAAGTTAAATAAAATATAATACGTATGCGAGAATATATGAACCGCTACTGTCACGAAACAAAACACGCCCGTACACCGAAGTGGCCCTAAAGAAAAGAGCCCGTCCCTTTGCACCGCCGTCCGGCTCCTGCTCATCGTTTCTCTAGTTCCCGTTGCGGCGGACGCGAGAACGGTCTCCCAAACTCGATAAGGAGGCGTGTCCTGAGACACCCAAGCGCCTCGCCCCAGTAACGGACGCACCCTAACTTTTGGACGCCTACTGCACAAAACAAAGAGGAGCAGACGCACAAAAAGAAACTCAAGTAACCGAGACCCCCAATAACAGAGGAGAAGGCAAATAAGGACAACGTTCCAACGAATATAACCCCCGTGTATGCATGCCGGTGCCGCCTCTCCGTATCAGATCCAGGGCCTCGACCGAGCAAAGCATCCCCCGTCGTCATTAAAGCGCGTTCTTTCCTTTCCGTATACTTCGATCCAAAATATAAAAAAAAACACACAAAAAAAGAAAAACAAACAAACAAATGAGGAAGAAGACTATATTTGCTTCAACTTAAAATGGACCGCCGACGACACTATACGAACTAACTGAACCAATCGAATGCAGTGCGAGTGCCACGTGACTTTATCGAAGGGGAGTAGCGACGGCGGGGCGCGTACAGTCACGTCATATTTTCGCGGCTCTTGATTGGCTGAGGTGACTCGTAGCGTCCGCAGCGGTCCGTCGAACGGTGAAACGGAGGATATAGACGGAATGGCCATCGGTCGACCGTTGCGGGAGGAGGGAGGCCATCGGTCGCCAGCGAGGCCTGCCATTACGTCAGGCGGCGGTGTTGCCCGTCGCGCCTGTCCGTCCGGAGGTTTTCCACTCCGATCCGGTCAGAATAGATCTACGGCCTCCGGTAAGACAAGACCCCGTGATTGGCACGGTGGAAGAGTCTCGTCGTGTCCGTTCCCGTCCCTACTTCGTTTCAAATGTTGGACGAGTATAGACTAACGCGGCTGCTGCCGGTCGTTACGGTTCGGGAGGCCGCTCTGTCGCGTACATATACGTGGAGGGGCTGTCGGGCGGCGACGGCCGGTGGGGCGGTTCGTTTTGAAGACCCAAATAAAAAGGGCAACGAGGGTCCGGCACCGGTTGATGTCGTTTTTCCCAGGGAGCCGGGAAGCGTTACGACCCGGAGGTAAGTGGCCCCGGAGCCGTCAATGGCTGCCTCCTCCCCCTTCGTCCGACGTGTCTGGTGAATCAATATCTGGGGTCGGGATATGCTTCGCTTCACCTCAAGGTGGACCGCAGGTGATGCTACGAGCCATCGCAGTCAGTATACGGCGCCGCGAACTTACCACATGACTATGCGTCGCCGCGCGTCGCTGTACTCTAACCGAAGATCACGTGACACTCACAGGGCCTTCGATTGGCTCCGAAGGCTGGTGGTGTAATCTGCTGTCCATCGTAAGACGAAGCGGAGGGTAGCCGAGCGCTCCCCGCAATCTTCGGGTTTGCGAGAGAAATGACAGGGAATTGAGAAGGCGCCTCAAGAGCAAAGCGGTCGATTCCTTCGAAGGGCCGTTGTCCAGCACAGGGGACTGAGTCGGTTCACCTCGGTCGCGGCTGCTGTCGCCGAGCGAAATAAAACTGAGCGGCGGCCCGCCATTCCGAAGTACCGTTACGGGGAGAGTGCCGTTCAGGAAGCTCTCTTTCAGTTCGAGTTGCACGTGCTCGCCATTTGTCCCGGAGTCCTCCGAGTGGCAGCTATAGTGTACGAAACGGCGTTGTAATCAGCCTTGACCGGTATAGCCCAAATTTACGAATATTTCGAAGGCTCCCCCGCCACAAATCACACCCGTTAGGAACATATATTTAGGGTTGTTCGTTTTCGGGCAAAACCCGATTTTACCCGATTTTTATACCCCGAACATGTTTCAGGAGAATCGGGTTAAACCCGATTTCTCCCCGAATTCCAAAACCACATAACCAACCTATTTATTTTTACGCCGCACGGAGTTTGCGGAGCACACGCGCTATCTACCCTACCTCAGGACAACAGTGACCTATAGTTAATTTCACAAGCTGCCTGCAGCACTGTGGACCCTACAGGGCTCTCAACCAACCGCCCAACGAGCGCGCCTAACTCACCGTGACATTCTATAGAGGCCGGCTGAAGAAAAGCGACAATAGGCGTTGGGGCCTCGGAGGGACATTCCGTCCCTCCGCTGTGCAGGTGGAACCGCCTCGGCACGCCACGTAGCTTCGGCCCTGCTGTACGCAGCTTGTGAAATGCACTATCAATCCCCCTTCGACCGCTTTTAGGTGTCGACGCCCAGCAGGGTCTCTCGCGCAGCATGGCCATCTCGCTGGCGGTCTACCTTTCTCACGAACAACATCCGAGCCATCAGTCGCGTAAACAGATCGGGACAACCTAACAGGTTTATTCTATAGCGAAATATCTGATCGAAGACGACCGTGCCTCGAACGGCCGGGGTTCTTGTTGACACCTGAGGGAGAGGAGGATACATGGGAGGTGCTTCCCTGATGTCCCCCAATTACCAGCTTGAAACATATCCCTAATTTTAAGACGTTAGCATTAAGAAGCTCGTAATACCCTGCGATCAAAAAAACGAATGTATTACAGAGTACATTTGTAAATTTAACCCGAAAAAACCCGAATTTCGGAATGTTTTCACAAAACCCCCGATTTCTCCCCGATTATCAGCTTGAAAAATAGCACCCGATTTCTACCCCCGAATTTACAAAAATATAAAACCCGAAAACGAACAACCCTACATATATTGCGTATCGAAAATATGGCAATCAGGCGAAGCGAACGAGTAGGCCGAAAATACCGCGCATTATCAGGACGATAATACGCCGGGAATCGTGTACATATCTGTATCGTTTTGCCTTAATTCGAGACTGCGATGTGCCAAATTTATTTACGTGACACGCTTTCTTACAGCGTATACCAGCTCGTACACCTGGTTCCATAGTCCTTGTGCCACCGTGGTGTCTGTTTTCTTTATTACACTGTCACTGGAAACTATGATCTTAAGAGTTCCTCCACCGAGCATTGTCCGAATGGGGAATTGCTATGGCGCAATAAAAAAGGCGTACTTTTTGGAGGGTTCAGCAGATCCTCAAATTATACATTTCCTGGGACGTTAGACCAGGCCGGCAGCATCAATACAATTGGACATGGCGTCCGCTTTCTGTGTACAGAGCGCGACACTGTGAGCGCGAACAAGCTATCGCCGGTTTTTACAGTTTTTCTCTTTGAAACCAAGGGATATCATCCAAGTTATTATTGGTACGGAAAGAGCTCATTTAGTTCTACAATGTAAGCGATAAAATTTCGTGCTCGCAAATATTATTTAGAAGTAAAATGCGAAAATGCGCCGATGTCGTGTTCGCGCTAACAGTGTCGCGATGTGTACATTGGCACTCGATAAATTAGTACAGAAGTTCACAGTTTTCCCGTGCGTGTGGCACTTGGCTGCCATGACAACCAAGCGCGCCACACAGGTTCTTGAATGCGACGCAGTTCAGAGCCTATTTAGCGTAGAGATATCCCCCATATGATATAGCATACAACCCATAAAGCAACCCCGACCCATCGCAGCAACAACTTTAGTATACGCACAGATTGGACTTATGAATGGCTGGATATATAATATTGGCAGCACTCTTTGTAACTAACGGTAGCTTGCAGCCCCTATAAGACGGACGTACCTCACGTGAGCCCGATGTGGATGCCCGCATCCTCCGCTGCTTCCACCCGCGTTCGTGCCATCTTTCCTTCGTCCTGAAAGCAAACGAGATGGAGAGAAATTAATAATCGACGTCACCATCCTCAGAGATATCATGTGTGAAGACAAGTCTAAACACTCCACAGTGGAGCTAGAAATCGAATGTCGCTGGAACTTCCATTTGGGACAGATCGACTAACTTGTTACACTCATTCACACGACAAAATTTAGTGTCCGAGTGTCGCTACACTCTCAAAAAGAAAGAACACCCTTGTCCCATATACGACACCCCTAAACTTCAGTTCGACGTAGAGCGCGCTGATGTCGAGCCGACGGTGCCAACTTTCACGAGCGGCTTGATAGCCGAGTGGTACAACTTATTAAAATATCTGATGTCCGTCTTACTAACTACAAAAAAAAAAAAGGCTTTACTGTAAAACTTTAGCGTTTTCTTTTGTAGTCTTTGATACGTACTTTAGCTCTTTAATGAGATATATATCACCGTTCTCAAGCCCCACGTTAAAGTGGGGGCCGTCTGTTCGATGTCAGTGCGTTGTACGTCGAACTGAGAATTTTGGAGTGTCGTATGTGGCACAAAGGGAGTAACAATATACCCTTTTCTTCTGAGGGTGTAAACATGACGTAAAGTAGTCGAACCTCCATTGAATATCTCTTAATATAGCAGGAAACGTTGATAAAAGTATATGTTTCCAACTTCCCGGGCCAGTAATTTCCTTCTACATTCTCGAAAGCAACAAACAAAAAACAAAAAAAAAGTAAAAAAAAATGTTGGGAAAAACACGTTGTGCTTAGATGTACTAAGTCTAATACGAGAAGTAATGTGGCTTCCCAACAAAAAGACAGCATGCCACTGGTTTGCGTACGGTCGCGCGCGTTTACTACGGCTACCACGAGATGACCCGGAAGACATTTGGCTGCAGCGCGTGGCCTTTTTAAGTTCACACGCTAATCTACGACGGCGCTACAAATGTCTCCCGAGGCTACGCTATATCGGCATCCCCAAACTACAAAAAAAGACTCGACACTGGGACACATTAAACATAGCATGCTTCGAGGGATGATATAGCGAACGAAGAAAGATAAAAGACATGCGTAATATAGATTAATGGTTCCATGATTGCAGTCGCGTCACTGGTTGTACGCATCAACGGGCTCGGTTGCGGCGTTCGCAAGATAAAAGAAGAGTGCCACGATGCAGCCCCTCGTCATATTTCATGCCACGAAGTTTATGACGACGGAATTCTTACAAAACGTATTTACGAAGAGTGATGATGGTACCCGACAACGCAAAGTGACCTCGTTCGGAAACACACACACACACACACACACACACACACACACACACACACACACACACACACACACACACACACACACACACACACACACACACACACACACACACACACGCACACGCGCACACACGCACACACGCGCACGCACGCACGCACGCGCACGCACGCGCACGCGCACGCGCACACACACACACGCGCATACGCACACGCGCACGCACACGCGACACCACGACTCGTTAAAGGTATTCGGTCCTGTGGTTTACTAAAAATAGAGGACATCGGTCAGTGGCCAAGTTCAAAGCGCATGCTTCTAAAAGAATAAAAATAAACCCCTACAAGTCACAAAAGAAAAACAAAACAAAAAGTCGCGTGGGAACCAGGTAAAAATATTCGAAGTTTAACGCTTCTTATGTTTTTATTTCTTTGTAAGCTACCTTTCTAGACCAACAATGGCAAAAAAAAAATATTCACACGTGCATTGAAGCGTTCACACTTGAGTGGATGAGAACAGTTATTCTTATTTTTTGTTTTACGACTTTCAGCTCAGAGTTGCTCTTCTGAGCGAAGAGGACGGAGATGGATGGGGGAGGGGAGCGCAGATGATCACGAAGGCGATAGGCGACGAGCGATCCACAACCGCGCCACAGAACGGCGAGCTAACTATCGCTCGTAAACTGGTACGGTTAACCGGCCTCTTATACTCCGTTGCCAGCCAGCTTTCGTCCCGATTGAGCGCCCGCGCACAATCTGAAATCAACTGATGCGTGAGGTATAAGGCGTAGGGCATACCGCACTGCGCAACCTCCCGTTTTCAGAGAGAACTCCTGGAAATCTGATCGTGGCGCAGGTTATACGGAGATGAATCGAGGGAGAGGAGGAGATGAGAGCGCAAAAGCTCTGATTGGAAGGATTAGCGGGTAGCCGCCAAGGCTAGCAGCCTTTGTCTCCATCTGCCGTCTCCCTCCAATCAGAGCGGTCGAGAGTGTCGTCTGCTTTGCGCGTGCGTGCCTGGTGCACGTATCATACACCAACTCATGTTTGCTGGAACAACCGGCGCCCGAGCGCCTCAGCGGTCGCCACTGGCGCCGCGCAGCGATGTAAAAGTACCAAGCGCGCCGTCGCCCTAAACAAACCATTGAAACGCGATGTTATCGGCGTCGCGTGAGTCCCCCTGCCCTTTTTCGCAATCGAATTGCTGCATCTCTGCCGTCTTCCGGCAGCGTTCTGTATCGCGACGACAGCGCCAGCGAAATTAACGAGGTCGTCAGCACCGGCGAAACTTCTTTGAGTGAATAATCTGGACATGGCGGCCATTCCGCGTCGGCTTTGCCGCAGAATGGCGCTAGTGCCTGATCCGCGATGAGTTCCTCGCCGTAACTTGGGGCCGCAACGTCGCTTTGACCGGCAAAAGCGTGTACCGTAGCGAGATGGTCGACGTCAACACCGGAAAAATCGCGCAAGCAGAATCGACCAAGTGAATCAGGCATAACATGTCGGTGATGGCCGCTGGTAAGAATAATCAACATCTCCATGCACTCACTGCCATGGCCGTGAAGAGCCTGCTTACCAACCTTTCAAATTCTGCGGTCTTCTTCAGGCCTGCACTTTACTTTTATCGCAAGCGACCTGGGCCGGAACTTTGGTCTACGGGCCGGCGTCGTCTCGAGTGAGTATAGACGACAAGCAGAAACGTTGAGTGAGCAGACGACAGTTTGAGCCGATCAGGCGGTACGTTTGAACGCTGTAAGACGCACTGAACGTAGTCCGCAGTATCCGCACAGTCCGCGACGGTTTTCTGGCGTTCATGTTGGAACAAAAACAACAGATTTGACGACCGCAAGTTATCCGTGAATTCAACCGCAAAGTGCTTTCCCGCTCAAGCACCGTTAACTGGCGGCGTTCGCTTTTCCCTTTTCCCCGGTCGCGGACGCAGACAGCGCAGGGAAAACCACTTTCACAATTCAGCACCTGTGTTGTTGCCATACGCGGCGAATCCGTAAACTTAAAACGTCAAATATGGTTCATCATCCTGCCTGCATCTATCCCCTTTTCTCCGGCACATATCCAGATTCTCGGACGAACTGACACGTGAAAAAACGGACTTAAACCTTCGAATTCTTTGGTACACCAGTCGCGGCGTTTTGACGATAGCGCAGGCTTTTGTCCGATTCCTTTCAAAACAACGCAGGAATACACGTCTGGCATGGGGACTTCTGCCCACAGCCCCAGACCGGAAGTGATCGGCGCGCCACCACCGCGCCGTGACGTCACAGAGATGAGTTCGTGTATAGACATAGGGCAGCCAGCCCTTGTGTCTACCCACTATAATCGTTCCAATCAGAGCTGGCGCTCGGACATCTTGATGTTCTTTTACTATCAGCTATCCTGTGCCCACCTCAGCTCCGAGTCAAGTCGAGAGACTGTAAGCCCGCCTGAGTCAGTCACACTCTTGTCGGTATTATTGGCCAGCTGTGCCGGGGTGAAATACGGTAACCGCAATCGCCGCGCGGAGAAGGCCTAATACGCCCGTTCAAAGAAGACTCTAGAAAAGAAAAAAAAAAATCACGTGGGGCAAAATTTTACCTGGGCCAGAGCCGATCGAGAGCACTTGGAAAATCATGAGCGAAAATAAAACATCGGAAATAACTTTTAAAAATAATCAAAAAGAAAAACAGAATGACGTAAGTTTTATCTCGCAGGGGAAATTCGAAGGCTGGGACAGCTAACTGCAGCAAGCAAGATCACGACTTAGTTTCACCAATTCAAAACTTCCGACATTTGGCGAAATTCTCCACTTACATTTTATTTGATTTATTTATTGATACTGCTGTCTCATTCAGGAGACGTGGTAGGAGGGGGTTACGTTGTGTGATTGCACATTAATACAATTTAGTTGTTTTAGGCATCATTACATTTCTTCATCCATTACTTTACCTTTAAAGGTCCTCACTGAGGACATTACATGAAGGGGGGGAGCACATTGACATAATATTAAAGGAAACAGGTAGCAAAACACACAAAAAATAAGAAAAACATAAATCCACTAAAATAAGGAAATCACGCACTCGCACACAATAAACAAAAAAAAAAGAAGAAACACATCTATGCAGGCAGTTTTCTCCGAGAAACAACGGTATATGCACAAGTAATCAAACAGTTAACACTCTTCTAAATATAAAATAAAAAAAAGAGCGGAAAGCATCCGGGAACACGGTTGAGGCTATATGTTCTTACGTAGTATATTCCACGCAGAAATTAAAAGTGGAAATGAGAGTTAACAGATGCGTTAGTAAGGGCCAGAGATGCGTTGTACAAAGTTGGAGTTTGTTAATCTGCGAGAAGGTCGAAGAGGGGGATGCAAGAGCATCATTCTAATGTCAGGTTGATGGGGGCCCGACTTTGTGAAAGAGGCAAAGCTGTATACATTTCATGAAAGAGGCAGATACGCATGAAGAAGAGTAAGTCGAGAAAGGAAACAAAATTATTTCATTCGATTAAAATCCGATATTACTTTCGTGCGCTAAATATAAAATTACTACGATCGTTTCCCGAGTTTCCCAATATGCAAACGAGGCAAAGGGCGGCCCTGTTGCCGCATCATGACTCCAAAGCGGCCGCCAGTAGCGGCGCACCCGTTCGTTAGCATAAAGCTCTCGCCCCGTCGAGGTGCAGCCCAGCTCCACGTGACGCAGCTGCAGGTGACCCTTCCTCGAGCAAACATCATAATCACACGGACACGACCGTGTCGCCGCCGTACCCACGCCGGGCTACGCGGACGCGCGACCGGAAGTTCAAACTTTATAATCTCGGCGGACATTCCCGGGACAGCCGCGGGAAATCTGGTTGCCGCGAAAAGGCTGCGCGCACCCGCGGTGCCACTTAGCAAAGATGGATCAGCCGCCGCGTTCATTTGGATCGACGGAGCGTGCTCCAACAACGCCTAATGGTCGCCCTCTCCCGCGTTTATTTAGCATCATGGCCGCGTGCACTTGTTGTTGCGTTCTTTCACGGCTGTCGGCTTCGATCGTTTCCATTTATATACCGCCGTTATTTCGCTGCTGACGATAACGATGCCAGTGATTCGCTTCGTCTGTCCTCTAATGACGCAATGTCTTAACATCGATGTTCGCGTACGCCGGGGCTTTTCTGTGACCGGGGGCTCGGGAACGTGCTCGAGCGGCCCCGGCTCTCGCCGAGTCTCGCCGAATCTCGCCCGATTCGGTGCGCGCGCGTGGTGGATCGTCCTCGCCGAGATGAAGTTTCGCCCTACGAAATTTGCCTGTCGCTGCCACGATAAATGACTCAGCCGCGTACGGTAGCGTGTACGCGGGGCGTCGCGAGGCGTCGACCGAAGAGATGCGGGACGGAGTTGCGGCTCTGCCGTATACCGGAGATTAATGGACGCTGCCGGCGTCGGCGCACACCGTTCGTCGGTCGTGAATGCCGTCCGTATACGATTACCCGCGGATGTTGCTGCGTTCACAAAGCAGGTGCTTCCGATTCACGCCGCTCTCGTTGTGTGTTTCATATTTTCCCTCGTGTCACCCATTTCTTGCTTTGGGGGGGGGCGGTGGATGCTCGTTCGTAACGCGCCTGGAGTTCGATTTTGGTGAGAGCGAGAGCGAAATCCAATAGACTACTTCCATAAATCCCAGCGAGCAGCACTCGCGCGCGTTGCACTCTGGGAACTAGTCGGCCAGGGAGGAGAGCGGCATGGTTTCGGTTTCGATCGACACGTAGAGAAGAGGTCATACACAGAGCGTGGATTATAAACAACCTTAAAGGCCCGTTCGCTCTCTTGCGACCGAAGTACGACCGAGAGAGACCAGACCGGTTTTTAGCCTCTTGCGATCTCTTAGAACCGGATGCGCTAGCAGCGGAGCTGGTCCTAAGAGATCGCAAGAGGCTTAAAAACCGGTCTGGTCTCTCTCGGTCGTACTCGGTCGCAAGAGTGTGAACGGGCCTTTATCTCATGTTTCGTGGTCCCGAGCGCACCGTGTTGGGTCTCTAGCTAAACTAACCTAAATGGCCAAACCTCAAAGCTTCAGCACAGGCCCGAACCTTACGTAAAGCTTGTCTTGACACATGTTTGTTTATGTTTGTACTCGAGCCCTTTTGTTAGCGTTTCGAAGTATGTGGACGGGCCAGTGCTGGGAATCTCGACGCTGCGAAGCTCGGGGATCTTGCTTGTGGATGCGTCAACACGCTGTAACAATCAATAACTTCGCGTACACCGAGCTCGTGACTTTACATTAGTGTTGCTGGTCAGCAGGTTTGTTACTTGTTTAATGCGTCCATTGACGAAATTACATTTTTTTTTCAATTACTGTTTTTCTTAATACGCCCGAGTACGCCAGGTAAAACTGGGAGACGCCATTGAAAAGCTTAAAAAAAAAAACACTTCTTATCAATTCATAGCTGTACTGGCCCGCAGCTGCACGAAGTGAAGTCCCTACACGCTTGGATTCGACTAATTCAATTTCGCATGAAGTTATCCTCCAATCACATAGGCACATTCACACATACAAACCGTTTTGCAGAAAGCATCAGTCGAGCACTTGCTTGAAGAATGTCGCAAAGTTCGGCGGACAGCACGCCTATACTCCGTGAAGCCCTGTAGCGGTGCGCCAAATGAGCTAAAGAATTCCAAGAGAATTTGGCGGAGGCTAATGGCCATATGATCTGTTATATGTTTGCTTTCTTTCTGACAGAGTATGCCCAGATAATTTCAGAACCACCGTTCAGACACAGATATGGGGCGTCGGTAAAGGCTCGTCCAAAAAGGCTTCGCGAGGAGTAGACGACGCATGTCAGGGACTCCGTCGTAGCTAGCCGACCTCGGCGTTTGCGAAAGCTTAATTTCCCATTGGCATAAAAGTTTAGTAGGAGATATATGATGACACAAGGAGGACTTCATAGTAACGTCTGTGCAATAGTGAGTGCGAATTTATTTTTTTTTTGAAAGTTCATGCGTCAACGTTGGTGTCAACTGTGAGTATTCTGTGAGGATGCGGCTTGTTTTTCGCTCAATTAAGTAACACAAAGCGGACGTCTGGCAAACAAAATACGCGTAGGGCTCAAAGTGACCAAATTTCAATTGTGGTTCACTGGTACTAGATAGGATTATTGAAAGTGAGCTCAAAGATACAATCGAGGGGTGAGAGGACTAAGTCACGTCTTACTACGTTTGCATCCACAGGCACAACATCCGACATGCTGGGAACCAAGAAAAGTGCCCCGGTCTTTCTTCCATATCGCTCGAGAATGCTAAGAGTATTGTACATTCGTGGGAAGTCGGACAATCGAAAACGCAAGCAGCGCATTCGGTCACGGCGTGATAGCATGAATTGAAGCTCCTCAATCAAAACCGAAACTGAGCGGCCAACTAGTTCCCAGAGTGTACTGCGTGGCATTTCGCCGCGATGGGGCGCTTCTAGTTTCGGAAGAATTCTATTTGCCTCTAGCGGATCGAGCGATCGAAGATAACGTTCATAGGCGGTTTGTCTGCTAACGCGAGCGAAGAACACAGTTGGCCTGCTACAAAGCTACATTAGCAGACGGAAATGAAACGAGAAAACACCACAAGTCGTCTGTTAACAAACAGAAAAAAAGAAGAAAAAGAAAGTTCATCGTCTGTTACGATTTGTGCGCAGCGGTGAAGTGAGATCAGACGCCGGCTAAAATTGTGATCGTCTTTTATCTCACGTTGGAAGCCACTGACTCATGGTGGGCACTGGTAACCTCTTATTATCTGAATCTGTATGTATTAACTAGTTGTTTTTCTGGTATATTCTTAAAATGAATAATTTGTTTACTACTAAGCGTTAACTTTGTAAACTGTGTGCTGCTGGAAAGCGCTGCATTGGGGACAGAGACCTTGTCAGGCTTCACGCCTTTAGTCCCTGTCTCCATTTCGGTTGATTCCGGAAAATAAACATTCATTCAATCCAATTCAACTTGGGCTTAATCTGATAATATCAAGTTAGTCTGCATCCGTATTATATACACAAGTTAACATCGGACGGTGGATGAATGAGTACTAGGGACAAGTACATGAGAGACTGCAATACCTCTTCCGGCATTTGTATGCTGGTGACACGTTTGCCCCAAAATACTGCTCGATATTGAAGTCGCGAACGGGTCAAAAAATGAAAGCCGTTTACAACTCAATGTAACGCCGAATTAGAGCGCAGCATCTGACCTCGGGGGGTTACGTGACCTCGGGGGGGGGGTCACGTGACCTCGGGGGTCACGTGACCTTGACGATGACGATCCAATGATGTCATCGGTGACGTCACTGATGACGTCATCAGTGATGATGACGATGCGGATGCCAATGACGTCACTGATGACGTAATTTATGATGATGACGATGCGGATGCCGATGACGTCATCAGGTTGCATGCAACCTGGATTGCATGCAACAGGTTGCATACAACTTGTTGCATGCCAGTTACATGCAACAAGTTGCATGCAACCGGTTGCATGCAACTCCCGAAGGAACCCGAGGTCCTCCCGAAGAAACCCGAGGTCCTCCCGAGGTCGTGCCGAAGGGACCGAGGTCCTCCGAAGGACCTCGGGTCCTTCTGACGACCTCGGGTTCCTTCGGAGGACCTCGGGTCCCTTCGGAAAAAATTACCCATAATGCACCGCGCAATTACGCCGACGCCGACGCCGACGGCGACGGCGACGCCGCTCAAGCCGGAAACGGCGCCTAAGAGCTGCGCTCTAAAATGTATGTTTGGTTGATTACGCACAAGCTTTGGCGCCACGCCCAATCAATAGCCGAGAACGCTCTCACCTCGACCATAACCCAACCCCTGGTGTTCCTAATCTTGAATGGAAAAGGGCATCCTCAGTTTCGAGATGGTGATGCCCGTAGTGTCCCCCTTGGTGCAAGGCAGGCACGTATCTAGGGGGAGGGGGTAAGAGGAACCCATGGGGCCTGCCCCCCCCCTCCCCCCGAATTCTTTCATTTTGCGGGGGTCAACTCTCTATGATCCTCCGCCTCATAAAGCCATTTGTCATGGGCGCCCATAACCCGACCCGACCCGACACCCCCCCCCCCCCTCCCCCAAACAAAATCCTGACTACGTGGTTGCTGCAAGGACCGCGAGACTCGGTCAATCGTTTCAGGGTTTTAAGTAACGATATTGTACAGATTTAAATATTTATTTGACAGGGAGAAAGCTACCTCACAGTTGCTGCGCACATCGCCATCAGTGCGCTAGATGTCAGGCTTTCTGACTACTATACATTCTAGAAGCGATCATCACTGACTCCAAGTGAGCCGGCACTCTGCGTGTACCTATCATGATTCACTCACTAAGTACTAGGAAGGTACCTAATTACCCTAGAACTTAACCTAATCTTAATCTAGAGGGCATCTACACATTATGTCCATGCGAAAGCTGAACAGTATCTTTTTTACAATTTCACCTAATACTCACAAAAAAAAAACGCAACCAAAATGCAAGAAAACAAAACAAAAAGTTTTACATGGTTTGGCACATAGAAAAAAAAATGAAGTGTAACGATCTTAAGTGTTGGAAAGAAAAAGTAACGAGTAACGTAACTCCGTTACCCGTTACTCGAAATAGGTAACGTAAATACGTTACCCGTTACTGTTTTGAAAAAAAAAGCAACGAGTACGTTCCGCGCTACCGAAAAAAAGCACCGCGTTACCGATAACGCCGTTACTTGTAACGCGTTACGGCCAACACTGGCTCAAACTGATCATTCATTTTCAAAGGTCGATGTGCAACCTACCTAAATTTCAGTATTGATAATTAAAGCACAAGTCTGTGTAATACAACTTTCACTATAAAAAAAAAGAAAAAAATGCACATGACAGTTTTTTCGCAGATAGCAGTACAACAGCTCATGGTGAGCACGTCTCGAGAGGGGGAATGATATTCCAACTGATCCACGTGACAACGGACCTTTTGCAGATATGACAAGTGACGAGGCGGCAACTGGCGAAAATTAACTATTAGCCCCGAGAAGTTTGCGTGGCGCCCCCTTACGGCGAACCAGGATGACGTCACGGCGAGGAGAGAATTTTTCCCCGACTCGCCCCGCTCGCCCTGTGGAGGCTGTGACGACGCTGGCTGTCGGCGCGCTCGCTTCTATTTAATTTTTTTGGCGTGTGTTTCGTAGGAAGTGTAAATTTTTATATGTGGCTTTATTGAGGTATGGCCTGTAGCTGCAGGCGAAACTTCAACCAACATTTTAAGCATGGTTGACAGGGCAAGCAACGCATGAATCACAGCTGGTATTTGAAAATAAAGAAATATGGCCACAATTGCAGGAGCATCACTATAGATATACATCTCACACAATAAATTCTGCTGATGGCCTGAATAAATTGGCAGGTTATGTATACTATTTCTTTTTGTATCTCTGCTTTTTAAACAAGATCGCCGAAGCAGAAAAGCTGCATGCTGCTCGAGCAACATGCTAAATGCAGTCTGGGCCATGGGGAGAGAATCACAAGTAAGACAGTTCAAATGCAGGGGCAAAGTAAAAAAAAACAAGGAACATTTATTATATACATTGCTCGCATTTGAGCTTTGCTGGATTCGGATAGTATTTCAATGGACTACACGGGTGGTATCTGTTGACTTGTTTATATCAACCCTCAAGTAATGTATAACAAAGGTAAGCGAAGGTGCCTAGCTCGTTATTAGTCCCTTAAGCCCTAAAATTGAGATTTTACGTAAATCGAATTGCCCTGAAGCTAAAATACCAGAAGTTTTTCTCACGCAGACTGTCACCCTTCACAGGTTCCACGTTTTCTGCTACTAGTGCTGCATCTACCACTGGACAGACATCCGAATGCTCGCTTTTACGCCTGTTTTCCTCTGTTGTCAGAGAGTCCAGCTGTAGGGAGCTTGGAGGCTGAGGAAGCTTTTGGGGACCTGCAGCAGTGTCTCTTTTAATCGGAAATAAATGATAATTCAAACTAAACGGTGTATTTTCTGAATACCCAAGGCTGGAATAAAGAATGTCAGGAAAAAGTATAAACATTCCAAATTACGGTACTATTGCTGTTCATATTTTTTGCAGTTCAATACATATCATTCAGGCAACTGGGGGCAATTCGGCCGTTTTTGCTGCTATCATACAAACTAATTTCCAGTAATTGTGCATCTTTTAAGAAATGTGCCTGCATATGTGTATAAACTATATAATTAATTCACGAAGAAGCTACATTTAGGTAAAACAACCCTGTTCCACGAGCACTTCAAGGATCATCAGACGCAGGGCCTTTAAAACATCTGCGAACCAGCGCATGCAGAGTGGCAGCGCAGAGTCGGGGTCGCGAGCTAATTTGCCGACCACCCAAAGGCCCATGATATAAATGCCACTTCAAATGCCTTGAAAGCGGGATGTAATATCGTCCTAAATCATGGAACATGCAAGGAACAGAATTCCAGCGTCTGAAACACTTGCGCCACCGCTTCACCGACCCCTCGCAAGACTGCCTTGTGTCGTGTGAACGGGGAGGTTCATCGGCGGAATCGTCTCCGCCGATAGCTTTCGGGATTCGTAACCCAATTTTAAAGGTAAAAGGGACAAGCAGGCTTATAAAATGTACGGAAGCACGTCTGTATCGGCCTAATTCAACGTCTTGTACACCGGGTAAACGAGCTCCAGCTCCTCGAAGAGCTTGCGGCACACAACGCCAAACCAGGAAACCGGTGCTGGGAAGCGAGCCGATGCGAGATCGCGGAGCGGAGTCCTCCCCCTGACGTCACGGTACACCTCACCCAATCAGGGCGCGGCGACCGCAGCGACGCTTGTGTTCGCTCTCGGGGCTAATACTCCGTTTCACCTTACGTACGGAAGCAGCGGACGCTACGAGTTACCGTTTCCGCAGCTCGCTAAGCACCCGGATAGCGCTCCGTAATCCCCCACAAGACCTTGAACTATGCAGAGAAGGCTGGCGGCGGGCATCCGCAGGTGCGGCGTTTTCTTCCGGGATACCGTAGCGGAGGAGAAAAACGGTCTACTACGATTCCCTCTTGAGGAATTGTAGTAGACCGTTTCCGCAGCCCGCTGAGCACCCGGATAGCGCTCCGTAATCCCCTACAAGACCTTGAACTATGCAGATAAGGCTGGCGGCGGGCATGCGCAGGTGCGGCGTTTTCTTCCGAAATACCGTAGCGGAGCAGAAAAACGGTCTACTACAATTCCCTATTCTAAGCAATCCCGCCCTGTAGACGTAGCCCGTGATACGCTTTCCGCGAGTCGCGGTGCCCCCTCCAATGTCACGTGACACTGACACGGCCTTGGATTGGCTCCGATGGCTTGTAGCATTCGCTACGCTCGGACGTAAGGTGAAACGAGGATACATGCAGCTAGCAAGCGGCCAGCCATGCTCTAAAAATTCGATCGAGAGCGTCCTTGTACTACACTTGTAGAATTGACATTGATTCTCTCCGGCGACGTCGTGAACTTAACCCCGGGCCCTTACCAACGCCCACATCCAGAAATTGCTGAAGGCAGTTGAGCTATTACCAAAACTGGATAGAGGACAGGAAACGCCGATAAACGATGAGGCAGAAATAAACCGGAATCAGGTTTAACTCGGCAAAAAAATCGAAGCCCTGAGTAAGAAATTCAGTGCGATGGAAACAGAAATAGCTTTGTTAAAACGCTGTGGCTAGCGTTACGTCCGGACGGAGCACAGGAAACGCGTATACCTAACCCTCCCCCCCCCCCCCGCTCCTCTCTCCCCCGTGAACCTAGGGAAGGCGGAGATTTGGACGTAACTTGGGTTACGTCGGACGTAACGCTAGACACTGCGTTGTTAAAAACCTTCAAAGATGATATGCAGGAGTTCGGTGCCCTCTCAACCAGGCTATCAGCGCAAGCTGCTGCGGTCTCCTTTAGAAAGGACGACTCGGAAAACAGATCAAGAAGAAACAATTTATTCTTTTACGGAATCAATGACGAACCTAACGAAACATGGTCCCGTGTTGAATTAAACGTAATTGAGTTCTGTCCAACAAATCTAGAGGTGACCGTGGCAGGGAACGACATCGAACGTGCTCACAGGCTCGGGGGCGCGCCAAAGTTACCACTCGTGAAGCAGGCGCAAAGCTACAGTTGCGGAACGCGATAATGATCTAATCATCCGCGTTCCGCCACTGCTGGCTTTGCGCCTGCTTCACAAGTGGTAGCTTTGGCGCGCCCCAAGTTCCCACGAGCTTCAAGTCGTTCTAAAAAGAGTTGATTTAGTGGTTTTCGATGACGCTCTCTAAGTTTCCAATTGGAACCATATGTTTATTCCCACTAATTAAAAGGTTAATTAACGAATTTTAATTAATCAGCCGACTTATCGCAACGATTAGCCACCCACATAATGTACCCCTGGCCGTATAACTCACCTGCACAAACCATATCAGTGCATCTTTTACGATGCATTGATATATATATATATATATATCTATATCCGATATATATATATATGATACACCTATATATATATATATATATATATATATATATATCTTTTTTTTTTTTTCCTATGAGGAAGGAGTATTGTTTTGGAAATGTGCCACCTGGTCCGTATGACTAGTGCTACCTTTGGGCTGAGACTGAGCGTTCTGCGAAGCGTATAGTTAATTATTTTTCTTTCCGGTGAGGAAGAACGCTTTTGTCTTTCCTCCTAAAGACCGGGTACTTGTGTACGCATTTACGATAAATTACTCGCTGTTTTATCAAAAGGTGCGCGTTTATAACCTAAAAATCACGTTCTTCTCTGACAACTAAACAACGCACGATCAATTCACGGCAGCCAACGAACAATGCGCGAAACTATAGCTTTTCTTTTTTCCCCGAGATGACAGAAGGTGTAGTTGGCCAATTTCCCATCTCATCCGCGGCGCCTCATTGGTTCTCCTTCCTCACAAACCCCATCTCTCTCTTTCGGTCTCGATGTCCCTCGGCCCCACCTGGTATATAAAAAATAAAAATAAAAATAAAATAAAGACAGGGCGATCCTTCGTACGGCTAACTGCGCCTGTTCGTTCAACGTCATCCAGGGTTGTTCTGGCCGCACCCTGACCACTCGATTACACTCCATCGCAATCGGAGATTTCTTTTTTTCCTTTTTATTCTTCCCCACAAAAACATTGACAGCAATAAAAAATAAAAAAATGGCGCGTGACTTTTAGTTGGGTACCGTCAGCGCCGTCTTGTTCAATCCTGGCACGACGTTGAGCAAGCTGACCTACAATCGCTCTGCGACGCTCTGTACGCCCTGATATGCACGCACCAACGTGCCAATTCAAGCAACAAAAAAATTAGGTTTTTTATTATGTCGTGCAAATGAATAGCTGCGAAAGAAGAGGCGCTGCACACTGTATACGCCACATATACTATATATATTGGTGCATTTTCCCGCTAAAAGGTCTCAAACAAGCGGCCCGCAGACAACCGGCTACGAGTCCCGGTTCCCATGGTTCGAGCGTTACAAATGACACGCGCCATGCATAGTGATCTTATCTCGCCGATTCAGTTCCTCTCGAAAAGTAGCTCTGCTCTTTTAAAGTTTCACACCGTTCACGCCTATAGTAGCTCCGCTCTTTTAACGTATTCACACAGTTCATACTTATCTGTGTTCATTTTCCTTTTGTTTCGCTTTATGTTTTGCTACGTAGCTTTTTCTATAATGTACAACAATCCCTCCCCTAGGCTCCAAGCGTGAGCTCTTCGTTGAAGGATGTATCTCGACTGTAAGAACTCTCGGTCAGCGGGCGCAACTGCCAAAAGTAAAACTACAAACTCGGAATTCTAACATAAAAGATCACCATTTAAAGACACGTATTTCCTTCGGTCTGTTGTAGTAAAAATCGCCAGGAATGTTGAGCTGGGCTAATTCCTGAGTGAATTGAGGAACAGGAACAACAGGGTACTTGGTCTCTTGTTCTATTAAAAATGGCAGCACGTTGCCGGGGCGGCATAATCCTAATTTTTATCACATTAGGTCAGGACCCAACGTAGTCATATAAACGAATCAAATCTAAAGATGTTTCTGGAAAAACGGCGAGTTTACGAAACGCATAAAGCACGAGGTCTTATTTCTTAAATATATTAAACGCCCCCTCCCTACTTCTACCAGTGTACAGTCGGCATCAAGAGTTAATAAGTGAAGTCTTACGTCGGCCATCGACCTTTCCGGCGTGTGCTATCTGTCCCCCACACTCAAATGAGTTTGAGACCACTGGTTTACAGTTACACAAATAGAGCCGGGGATGTGCTGCGCCACCTTGCCAATAACGGCAATCACCGTATAATAAAATTTAAAAAAAATACTAAAAAGAGATTAATCACCGAGAAGATTATGTGAAATCTCTCAGCACACCCGAGACATTATACGAAATCAAAGTCGCTCGCTCCAAGGGTGTGGGAGGGTGAGTGGGGGCTCAATGCCTATTCAAAATTGATCTCTCCCCACGCCAAGTCAACATTCCCAACGGTAGCGCGGACTCGAAGTCAGGACACGATTTCGTAAAGCATATAAACTACATCGCTGCACATTCTATAGGATGAAAAAAAATATCGGGTGACTGAGTTTTTTTGTAAAGTGGAAAAAAATGTTTTCAAAAGTCGAAGAATCGCTAATGGACTTTGGTGAAACAGTGCCGGCTTATCCCTGTTCAAAAACACCTGCGTCTGCATGGTCGCGGTGATCATACAAAAAAAAAATTATAATTGACGTCTACAACACATTGAGTATTCCCACGAGTGTCTACACCTCTAATCTGAAACCTACACCGACTAAGATGCAAATGAGAAAATAAAGAAGAGAACACACCGCGAGCACACGCACCTATGCGCGGCCATTAGCAAATCGCACGAAACATCGCTCCGCGTACTTTCCATCGGCCCACAACTCCTTTCGACTCCAAGAGGGTAATAAGTTCTCGGAGCTTAGCGGACGGTTCTCCTACAGCTGCCTTCCCTATACCTTCCTTTCTGTATTTAATTCTTCGCTCGGTCTCTCGTCGTTAGGCCGCGATCCTCTCGAAACCTCGTCCCTCTTCGCGCCCCCTTCCCGCCGACGTCGAACTGTATGGAGGTTTTCGGAAAGCAAGAAGCCGACGTATACGACGAGCCCAGTCCACGCCGCTCAAATTACAGCCTAGACCGGCAGTTCGTGTACAGATGCGCAAAGTCGTTCTCCTCCATTCTCGAGACAACGCGAGGAAACCAATCGAACGACAGACAAACAGACGCTTGCTTGCTTTCGTACTGCCGCCTTTCTTCTTCTTCTTCCCCTTCCCCCTTCAGCCTTCACCCCCCCCCCCCCTTCCCCGGCGTTGCCGTTTTTTCCGCCAGGTGCGCGGTATACATTTCCCAGGAGCACCTGGGCAATGCATACCCGAAAGACGACGAACCGCAGGGCACGCTACGAGCCGACGAACTTTCTTTTACGGTCCAATGCAGAGTGAGTGTCACGTGTCTTTCGGGAGGAGCGCAGCGACGCGTGAGCGCGCAATCACGTGACATGCTCCCGGCGCTGGATTGGCTCGAATGGTTCGCAGTTTCCGGTGCGGTCCATCGCAAGGGGAAACCGTGTATATCTGTCTGTCTTCTTGGAAGTCCATTATGCAAGCATTAGGGGAGTATGATCTTCTACTTGCCACCTTTTACTTTCAAAGAATTTGCGCTATTTTTTTTCTATCCGGGTTCGTTTTTTATTTCGGTTTCTCGTTTCATACTTCTATTTATTCTAGCGATATATATATATATATATATATATATATATATATATATATATATATATATATATATATATATATATATATATATATATATATATATATATATAATATATATATATATATGGGCGAGGTGGTGGTCCTTCTATGCCCGTTCTTTTTACCTTTTGTCGTTAGGCGCAAATTGTCGTTTCACGAGGGAAGATCGGATCTCCGGGAAATGGAGAGGCGGCGCTGGGGAGAGAAGCATTTGTGTTTTGGCTTTTTTTAAGTAACCGTTAGCAACCTAAAAAAAGAACAAATAAAAACAAACAAAAAACCAGAAAAGCCGACTAATAAAAATTAATATGAAAATATAGAAGGAAAGGCTGGAGAAACAGATAAAAGAAAGGAATTTTGTCAGGACGCGTTTCGGCATAATTATGGCGTTTATTTTATAGGCAAGTTTCGAAGTACTACCGAGCCCACGGAAGGAGACCAAAACAAACGAACAAAACCAAAAAAAAAAGACAAAGAAACCAACTAATTAACGAAACAAGGTCACGCATACGGATACTTTCTGTCCGGACAACCACACCTCGAAAGAAACATCGCCGTTTCCTTTTCATTTTTTTCCCACGCCCAAAAGTTTGACTTGCGCGGCCAAGATCCCGCGTCAACCATCGAGAGGACGCCAAGGAACACGGTTTAAACAGACGTGATGTGCCCGCCACGGCAGCTGACGTCTCACATCTGCGAAACTCTGCGACAACCGAAGGGCGCCGGCCGGCAAAGGTAAACACCTAGGAGAAAAACAAATAAGAATAAAGATAAAGCAGCTTCTATGCTCTCTGCGCGACGCATGCGCAAATGGAAGCCGACCTGATAACGTCCATCCAGTCGACCGGGGCGGGCGCCCACACCGAGCAGTCAAGCCGCAAAATCCGGGCTGGTGTGCCTAGATTTCAGAGTATTTCCAACTGCTCGCTCGGCGTCACGTGGTTCATGTGCCACTTTGCAATGCGAGCTGCGAGCGTCTTGGCCTTTCCGCCCCCCTTTCGGCACGCCGCGCGACAACACCACGCATGCGCAAAAGCTGTGCTCCAGGGTTTGAGTTGCACCCTCTCTTACATTCGGGCTCCATAATCCGGGCGACTTTACACGCTCAATCTCGCCATCGACTCACGGCCCCCGCGACCCGAAAACAGGCCCGAATTACCCGTCGACATGTTCGGCAGGCACCGTTCGTTTCCTTTTTACGTATGCTCGGTTTGATTCGTGATACCCGTAAAGATGGACGCGCACCGAGCAGAGGCCCGCGGACATTAGTAAAAACAACGCCAAGAGCACCGCTCGTCGCAATATCTAAAAAAATAATAAGCTCATAACTCAAACAAAGAGAGGAGGGGAGGAAGACGGGCAAAAAGAAACAAACCCGCCGAAAATTGGGGACGGGCCATATCTCATAATTACGCGGTGCGACTCTTCCGGCACGCTGCCCCCCCCCCTCCCTCTCTCTCTCTGACAGTACGACGTTTCATGCCTTTTTTGCTCTGGGTCGCGCCGCATGCCCCTGCCGCTTGCCGGTGCCGAGGCATGCAGGCCCAGCCCCCAGTGGAGACGCCACAGCCGAATATATTTTTACTAAGAAATCGGAGGACAGCAAGCAGCAGCAGCGGGCTAGCGGAGAGCCAGCCAGCGACGGCAGCGGCAGCAGTGCCCGCCGCCGCTTCCAGACGTCCAGAACGCGAGGAGATAGAACGCAAAGAAAATATCGCGTACACAAGAAGAAGAAAAGGCGTCCCCGCTCCGTCGTCGTCCGACGCGGATGAAAACCAGTTCTGCCGGCTGATTCCGAAGAAGAGAGGGGCCCGAAAATCAAGCCAAAATACGTCGCCACAAGGAGAAAAAGCGCCACTCTTCACGGTCACCTCCTCTCGTCTCCTCTCCAGTCGTACGAGGGAGGAGAGGAGGTTGCTGAACCGGGCCATTTTTTAGATCTGGTGCCCCCCTCCCTTCCTCCTTGCAATTCGGTGGTTTGCCGAGATTTTTTTTCTTCTATGTCTATTACAGAAGCAGTAGTTATTATATATATATATATATATTTTTTTTGTTCTTTTCTCTTTCTATCTTAGCTCATTCAATTCGAGTCGCCGCTTGCTTATCTCCCCACATACTTGCCGTTTCATGCGCACTTTATTACCAAAAAAAGGTAAACTCTAAAAAAAAAGTTTTATGTTTATGTTTTTTTATCTCTGCTGGGCCGTCGATTAAGCAGCATATCGGGTTCGCGGCTGGCATGCAGTGCTGGCTCTAGCAGCCGCGCGTGGCCCGCAACCCAACGGTGAGCGGTTTTTCGGGGTGGACTGACCCAAACGCCCTCGACATAAGGATTACCTTCCACGAGCTGCCTGACGAATGTGCACCTTGACCCTGGCAGACCTACCGCACCGTCCTAAAAAATAAAACAAGAAAGAAATCCCGGTTTCTTGCCGTTTTTTTTTTGTAAGCGAACTGTGGCGACATGCACATGCACCCAGGCTACACGCAATCCCTGCCCACTAATCATGAGATCAATGTGATGTCGCGTGACACTGTGACCGTCACGGTGAAATGCTTCCGCTACACTGAGCGAAGACATTTCCCAGCCGCGACGACCCCACCGGAAATTCACGGCGGAATTCACAGTGAAACCTCACCATAAATGCCGACCACGCGAAAGAATTCGCGGCGGGCACGGAGATTCGATAATGTCTCCGTAATAGTCGTGTTCGAATAGTTGGTTTTGAGTTGGAAGCGAATTCGAAGCGAATGGTGGTTGTGGTCGAATATTTCCGAGTCGAATACCGAATAGGTTCTCCAGAACCTTCCATTACTGCAGCATGCTTAAATTCACCTGAACTCGCGAAAGTCGTTATCTATCACTTCACCTGTCCATTAAAAAAAAGGACAATCTTAAT
>JAZHYW010024274.1:0-62085 GCA_037355805.1 Ixodes ricinus
CATGTACAATTAATAGTATCTGGAAATAAAATAGATTCAATGTAATAAATAAATAAATTCCTCAAGCTCTCGAAATTAAGCTTTGCTTGCGGCTCTTGAGCAGTGTCACATTGACCACAACTGTAATTGCGTTTTTGCCAGTGAACGCGTATTATACGTGATTCTGCGGCTGGAGATAGAGCTGGAAAAGCTAAAACACAAAACAAAAGGTTGTGGCATGACATCACCAGGGCGTCAATGACAATGACAGAAAATGGAACGTGAATTCAAATATGTCCTCAACGTTGAGCAAAACGTGAGTGGTCGGCGTTGCCAGTACGTCCTGTATGACGTTTACGACAGTATGGGTGTGAACGCGACGTCGCCGAAACGTTCACTGACGGGACAATAATGTAACGTCACTCATGGACTTTATTTGCTTAACGTCTAAGAAACGTGAGTGTTCGACGATTGCCAAAACGTCTCCGTCTTGACGTACGTGGCGACGATGACGACGTTGAAGTTGAAACAGGATGCCGCAAGCACGTCACGGACAGGACGATAATGGAACGTCATATATGAACTTCACTTCAACGTCAAAGGAACGTGAGCATTGGACGTTGTCAGAACGTCGTGCATCGACGTCGTGGGAACGATGACAACGTTTGAGTTGAAATACAACGTCGTCACGACGTCACTGATTGGACTTTAATGGAACGTTATATATGGACGTCACCT
Organism: Ixodes ricinus; assembly: GCA_037355805.1. NCBI lineage: Eukaryota > Metazoa > Arthropoda > Arachnida > Ixodida > Ixodidae > Ixodes > Ixodes ricinus. Next base: position 718 of record JAZHYW010024274.1, read on the forward strand.
CAACATCGAAAAAACGTGATTGAAGTCGTGCGGGACGTCACGGACGTCCGGGACCTTTCTCGACGTTTCCACGACGTTTTGTGCTGCTTGGGTACTATCACAGTCTCCTGTACTGCATTTGTACCTTTCTAGTTAATTATATCTGAATTAGTGTTTGTTTCTGAACAATAAAGTTGCGTTGGACACCCCTTTGTTGTTTCTTTTTCATAAAATAAAGTTCACGTATACAAAACTTGCTGCCGAGAACGGAGAAACGACAGTACGTGCGACGTTTTTCTTCGCCGGTGCCGGTACGCGGTCGAAGTTGGGACTAGCAACACTTTTCATCGCCCTCGCGTCTTACGCAGCTCTGGAGAAGGAGACGAACCATTTCCTTGCCTGAATATATTTATTGCGCGCTGCGCCACATTATGAATAATACACAGCATTTCGTTACTTTTATTTTACCGATCACCGCGAAACCGTGCAGAAACCGAGACCGTGCATTGGTTAGGCCTACGCCAACCCCACCGATCAGCTCAGCTGGACCTGGGCGCGTTGAAGTAAACAAGACGAAATCTGGTTACATGCAATAACAGTACCTAAAAAAAACACACAACTGACCGCATTCGCAAGGTTTACGACAAGGTTCACGCTGCCGTCTGCAACCAGCGACGAACCTGACGAATCTCCGAATCTGTCCGTATCTCCGGTGATTCGTCCCATCACTACTGTTGACGTCTTCGTCTTCGCTAATTTCATCGTACCCACTGGCGCTGTCACCACTCTCGTCATGTTGACCCGCCATCGCACACTCGAGGCAGCTCTGACACCTCTGCGGCTCTGCCGCTCTGCCGGCTCCGCGATATCTACAGCCCTTGGGTACTTCGACAAAGCGAGATTGTAACGTGTTGACGCCTCCAAGTGGCAAAACTCGTCACTACGGTACGCTTGGTCCTCCGAGGCATGATGACGTCAAGACGTCTGCCCGATCTCCCGAGATGCATCGCGCTGTTCGATGGCTGATTTTGAAGCGCTCGCCAAAATCCCGGCATTTAGAACCAAAAATATAGCCATCTGCTCAAAATACGACCGTGCGATTATTCATTACAGGCTTAGCTGATCATATTGAACTCCTTTCTTGATGTTTTCTCTATATTTCAAGTTTCGATTCTGTATCCCTTTAAAATGTTTTCGCATACGTGGCGGAATCTGAAATGGCAGAATGCATTTCATGGTGCCCATTCCATTTGGATCGCGTCGGGTATGTATACCGACGCACAGTAGAACGCGCGCAAAGGTAGCTGTTGTGCACCCGCAGCCTCGCGCTTGTTGTTCTGATATCTCTGGCTCGCTCACTGCGGGCATCCAGGCATCTGACACCCTGACATCTGGCGCTTTTTCTGTCTTTCACGTGGCGTTCCAAGCGGCACACGACGGAAAATGCACATCAAGCTGTTCTTGAACACGTGTCGCCATCTGTATTTTATATTAAGAAACTACAACTCGCCGTAACTGAATGGGAAAAGTTTGAGGTCTTATAACATGCTTAACGTGTAATATATCAATATGGAAGTTCTGTAAAATATAATATCGAAGGATGCTTCATAATTTAATGTCTCGTTTTTTTGATTAGCTGACGTGATTCAGTTTTTATAGCGGCATAAAATAGTACCATTTTAAACTTTAGTTTTTATTTTAAAATATACATTATCTGTACAGTTGGTTGCTTACTTTTTTAATTTATTACATCCAACCGAACGCTCAAGTAAAATATCGTGGACGATGGGACGGTACAACTCGAGAAATAATTTTTTCAATATTAGAGACTGTGGTCTATTAAAAGCTGAATAATTAACTAACAACTAAAAGTAACCATAATATCGAGACATTAAAGTATTGTTGAAAAGCAGCTCTTTATTTTGACATTTACTTTATAATTGTAAGATACATAGAAAGAAAGTTATAAGCCGTCAAAAATACACCAAAACGTCATGCACGGTGGGGTTGCACCTTAAGGCATACCGGAATTAACTGGAGTCGAACTTGAATTTTCGTCGTTAACAGTAACAAATTGTGATCGATTAGTCAAAATATTCTAGCCAAGTTGAAATGTCTGGATCGACACTGAGTAGGCTAAGCTTGTATATTACCTAAGAGTTTATGCGACAGTTTATCGAAAGCCTTAGAGAAGTAAAAGAAGACGCAGTTGGTTTTATCACCAGGATCTAGAGCTGAGTGGAGGTTATGGGTGAAAATCAAAAGTTGAGTGTCACACAAAAATGATTTGCGAAATCATGCTGAAAAGGGCTAAAGAAAAAATTAGATTCTAAGAAACGTGAAAGTTGTAAAGAGATGACGTGTTTCGGCCCTGAGGGTTTAATAGATAAATAAATAAATAAATAAAATTGGAGGCCAGTTTGCTCCAGGTAGCAAGTTCGCTATTTTATACTAAAATACCTATAAAACTTACAAAGCGCTGTTTTATTGATAAAAAATTATCCATAACATTTCCTGCTTCATGAAAATATATTAACCGTTTAAGTAAAACCAACTGTCGTAAACCATTGTCAAAATTTAAAAAATTCAAATAAAAATTGTTTATACATTATTTTTTGGCATATTGATTACTATTTTTGTGAAACTGTTCTTTTTTATTTATATAAAATATAGTTTTGTTCGTCGGTCGATATAGACCGATCTCGCTAACGTTCCACGCTTGCGTCACGCTGTCAAAACTGTAGTTCATAGGAGGCAGGGCGTTCGATCCCCACCCATGCCCGTTTCGATCTGGATGAGCATCGTACCGGCGTGCGGTCGTGTATCACTACTGCGTCATTCACGTTAACGACTCCGGGCTAGCGGTTGTACCGCACTGGCTAAGTTGGTCATATACAACTGGGAGACAAGTCGCCCGTTGAGGCAGACTAAGATCTAGGCTGTATAAACATACACACCACCCTAATTTTTTAGAAGGCAGGGCCCAGTTCACGAGACAACTCGTGCCGTTTCGTACTTGCAGATACCCTTAGGGGGTCTATCGGTCGTGCAGAAGGACAACAGCTCTCACGATGCTAGGCGGTGGTTGTGGCATAATAAAACTGGCTCTCGGATCGGTCTATTTCGGCACTCTGATTGTCACACCTTCGTGTGCGTCACATCGCCTGGTTTACGGGTAGAGAGAGACAAGGGAAGCTAGCCTTTGATAAACATACCTCACTTAATCACGCGCCAGCCTTTAGCCGCCCCCCAGATTTGCTTGCGCATATCGGGTAAGCAAATCTGGAAGTCGACCAAATGTTAGCGCGTGTCTCAAAGAGGTTTATCTATGCGTCGCACTCCCCCCCCCCCTCCCTCCTCACCGTCCACCGTAAACCAGGCGATGTGACGTAGTTAAAACGCACGAATCAGAGTGCTGAAACTGCGCTGTCGACTTACTCCACAATGTTTTTTTTTTTCGTATACGCCCCCGAGCTTCGTGGATCTCAATCTCTTAGCCTGACGAGGAGCGTACCAGGTCGTTGAAGAAGGGTGCTAGCACTGAGCCCAGCCGAGCCCGCCGTCAGACAGAATCCCATGGCCACGGAGCGCACCACGGTAGGATACGTCTCGCTCAGCTGGACCCTGAAGAGGGCGCCGTTCACCGAGGTGCACACCTTGCCCACGATGAGCAGGCACAGCTTGGTCCACGCATAATCTGAAAAAATAAAGCTCCCATATAAAATGGGCAGACAGTGGCATGCCCCCCCTCCCCATATAAGGTGAGAGTCCGCTCCTTCCGCGCCAGAACAATTGACCGCCTGGTCGCCGCAGAAAAGAGAGGAGCGAAGTGGCAGTCGAGTGGAAAGTGTTTTGTAGGCAGAGCCACACAGGTGTCTTAAAGCGAACTATAATTCTTTTCTTCTAAATTTAGCAAGCGAAAAAAAAAAAGAAACCAGACCGGCTTTCTTCGTACCTTCTCTCTACGAAACACAAAACAAGAAAATTGTGTTTCGAAAAGTGATCCGTGTCGTTCTATATCTATCATTTCTGGCGGCCGGTTCTGGCGCGGGTGGAGCTGGCTTACCCCAATAAAAGGGCAGTGGCAGCGGTTTTGCGCTACTAAACAAAACATTGAGCGAATATATTCATTTCAGAAGTCCATCCAGCAACATTAGCGGTCACTATATTTTAGGGAACGAGGCGTGTGACTGGACGCGGGTTCACACCAAAGGCTGATGCAACCATTACACTGCTTACGACCGGCTGCGCTCCGCAGCCGCTCGCAGAGTGTCGAACCGAAATTTTTATCGGTTCGGTTCCGGTTCGGGTTCACGGCTTTCGGTTCGGTTCCGGTTCAGTTCCGGGGAGCAAAAATTACGGTTCAAACCGGTTCAAACCGGTTCGAACCGGTTTGAACCGCTAAATTGAGAATATTTTTTCCGCGTTATTCTGGCAATATACACTATTTACGCCGTGAGACGATTAACTATATAGTTTCTTCGATCATCCGGGCAATTTACTTTTGTTTTTAGGAACCAAAAATATAAAATTCAGTTATTTAATTTCGACGCAAGAGTAGAAGAATGTCTACATTAACGTACATAACGTCGTGTTCATACGACTCAACATCCCTTTGTTTACCAGTAACATATATTTTACCTGAATCAAAATGTTTAAGTACAAGAGTAAAGAGCTGAGCTTGTTGGTACATACCTGTAAATAGATCAGCTTGAAATTTAGAACTATACTGTATTTTCTTGTCCTTTCTTCGTGTTTAAGTAAAATTCTAAAGTTCAAGCTGATCTATTTACACGGTATAAAATGCTGTCGCGGAGTGTGGTAGGTCGCCTAAAATACCCGTGATTGGTACAACTTTGTGTCGCAGTATTAAAAGTGAAATCGTGATTGTGTCCTTGAACTAAGGAATTAATTACATCACATAAAATTATGAAATGAGCACCTCGTGGCCATATATATCATAAAATTTGGTTTACGAAATACGCTTCACAATATATATGTATATGATGACGACACAATAAAACTGAGCTAAACGCATTGAAATTTTCAAAATGTCACAAAAGTTTTAGGATAATTTCATTGAGTATATTTTTGATAGAAACACCGAGCGGCAACCAAAATGCTTGTTGTTCTAACCAAACATAGTTTACACTCAGCGCCGCATGCATGCAACCAATCATGCAGCAAGGAGTAATCGCAATTGTTCACTCTAATCTATACGCACCTTCGCACTCAAATCGAATCAGGCCCAAAATAGCGCTTGCCCAAGTGAACATTTTCTTATACAGGATAAGCTGGCTTAACCTGGCTGTTGAGGTTTGTTGTTGACAAGATGCCGGTCAATTTAATTTGCAAATGAGCATCACCCTTGCTAATTAATGATTTTAACCCGATAGCGTTAAGGAGCTCATGTCGCAGAAAAGCCGATGTCGGTGGCGTGACTGAAAATTCATGATTGGTCGATATATGGTCATGACGTCAGAGCTACATGCCCTCGCGCAGGAATTTCAAACAACCCACAACGCTCACGTAAAACGTGACATCAAGCTTGGAATGGGAGTGATTAAAATTCGACATGTAATATGCAAATTAAAGGTCGCTGTATGTCTCAAATGATCTCACTTTTAAAGTAATTCCTTTGCCTCAAAGAAATAAAAATTAGGAATTTTAGGCGGGATTTGAACCTACGACCCTTCGGTTGCGACTCAGACGCTTTTAACTAGGTCACGCGAGGCGCGCTTGCCCAGCAAATGAGAATGCGATGCAAACGAGGGCCATTAACGCTATCGCGTTCCCCTTTTAAAGGCGAAGCTTAAGCGTCCTCCAAGGTTCTTCTTTGTTAAGTAAAACGAAGTACTATTTCACCTTCTACTCGACATGGCCGCTACTTAATTCGACACTTTCTGACGGTTTGTGTGCGTAATGGTCATAGTTCCGCCGCGCGCTCCTGTTTACTTTGTTTTTGTCCAGCCCACAGACACATAAAAGTAATGTTCACCACATAAAAGAGGCAATAACAGACTTCTATATGTTTGAGAAGTTACATGTGTGAGTAACACATGGTTATTCAACCACGGGAAAGAGCTGAGCACGTTGGTTAAACATATGTAGGAGAAACCAGCTGAACACACCAACCGTACATATGAGAGGAGAACGAGAGATCCAGCGGTTGAATGCGTCCCTCTTGTTCTCCTCTCATTTGTACGGTTGGTTCGTTCAGCTGGTTTCTCCTAAATAGTAATTTAAATTAGCTTCAAAATCAGAAATTTGTGTAAGGCTGTCCCATATCACTTACAACGTGCCTGTCGAGGATAAGAAGGCCGGAAAAGATTGGCAGAACACCTTTCAGATAATTTGGGGGCATTGCTTTATGGATGTCGGCGCTTTATCTATGTTGTCAAATATTCAGTTAGTAATTAAATATATTTTTCTAATGATCAATAATTTTAGTTTATAAAGTTCATATAACCGCTTGAGACCGACGCGGAAGGACGATACTCGAAACTACGCGAGCTGTGGAGTCTGGGTAAACGTGTTTTTCTGTTTGCTGATTGGCTGTGTGAAACATCAGGTTGCAGGGTACGCCAAAAAGGACTCTGTGCTCACATGATAAAGTGGAAGTCAAATACATGAAATGTTCAAAAAGAGAGAGATAATTAATGTTATTTTCCCAAATAATCCCTTACAGAACGCCTTATTGCAAAAAAAGATGCGTAAAGATGCACGCAATGAAATTCATAATTTTATATAAATAGCGCGAAGGACATACAAAGATTCTTAAAATCTTAGTATAAATCACATTTCATCAGCTTGCATGAGCTCGAAACTTCGCGAAATACTGCCTCGGGAGGCTAATGTTATATTCGGTTTTACCTGCACTTGTTTTGGGCGCTCACTTTACGACACTATGCTTGAATAGTCATGCCCTCTGACATTTCTCTAGGCTGCCATATATCATCGCGAGACTGCTATAAATGCTGCACAACTTTACAATTAGGACATCTATTGCTAGTGTTGCGAACATCACATTTCACGCAGAAAGCTGAACTGTTTAACATGGTATGCACGTGACGTCATCACACTATAGGCCTGGTGGTGCATGTGTGATTTCTTCTTGCTGAGAAAACTCGAATTGCGCATGGTGCAAAATGCACGCTGCAAGAGGTTCTAAGCTTCAGTGAAAGCCAATTATTTGCTGAAATGGCACGCATAATTGTTGCTTAGTGTCACTCGTCGTAAGCAACGGCGCGAGCGTATTGGCATGACAATGCAAGATTACACGCTATCTTCCTAACGGAAACTCGTCAAGCGGTGACTGCGAACATGCGTAGTAGCTCGCGAGAACAGCTACGTCATTTGACGTGAACAGGATCTGCCGAGCTGCATGGCATTCCGTCAACTGCCCAGCGCGTCACGAACTAGCCCTGCGCTCATACCACGCAGCGACGCTGGAGCTAGACGCTGACGCAGCACGTCATCAGACAGTCATTTTTGCCGCTCGCAATGCACGGCTTTATAAACTATGCACTACAGTTTCGAAGTGGATCGCGTTCCGGTGGCTGACTTCAGACGTTCGAGCTGTCATGTAGTTTTGACTAATGCAACTGCCATTTATAGTTTCCGACGTCACGCACCGAGTGCGCGAGATCGTCATCGCGCTGGAACTGATCCAGTGCAACAATAAATGTCCTACCTGAACCGTACAGACTCGTAGGTCATCGTCGACACAGGTTAATTCGTTACGCGGCACTTGTCGCGGCTCTCGCTGTACGATACATGCTTGAACAGTCTGCTGCTCGACAGTTTATAGGCTTGTCACATTGATTATGAGACGTGTAAATGCTGAGAACTTGTGCATCGCACATCTATTGCTAGTGCTGCGAACATCGCATTCGACGCAGTGCACGTTAACATGCATGCGTGCAAGCAGAGTGGCGATGCAGTAACGTCAGCTGCTGAGACAATGTCGATGGTGCAAAGTGCACGTGCAATAGTTCGTAGTGCAAATTACGCACGCTGCAGGCATGGCCGCGAGCAGCGATGTTCCGGCACGACAAAAACGTGCTTTTGGCAAGAGCGTTTTTGCAAACAAAGTAGTTTCCGGGGCCACGATTTTTTGTCTGCGCCAAAGATGCGGGGAAGAGGAACCTTTGCAACACAGAATGTTTTTAAAACTAACCCCCACCTCCCCACCCCCCACACACACACGCACACACACGCACACACACACACACTTTTTTTTTTACAGCGAAGCAGTTAAGGGCTAGTTTCCTCAGTATCGTGTCCGTCACCAAACAAATGATGACACTAAACTCTAGACAGCTACCGCCATCTATAAGTGACGACGGCAACCAGACAACCGGCTTGCAGGTTGTCTGGTTGCCGCCGTCGCGCATAGATGGCCGGCAACCTCTCCAGCCTTTCCCCTCTGGCTTGCCGACTTGCGGCCGGCCATTACTTCATTCCCACCATAGTACAGCTTCGCTGGTCTTCCTTCTTCACCAGAGTGGATAGGCTGAAAGTATTCCTGAGGAATTGCCTCCTCCGTTTGTGTGTGCTGATTCGACAATTTTAGTTGTCACTTGTTAAAAGCAACCCTTCATTGCTGTTATTTTGCACCCCGTGAAGTTTAAAGGGGTCATAAAACAATATCGGGTTCGAATGCTCATGACCTTTCCGAGGCGTACCGGTCCTAGTCTGGCCCAAGTATACTCGCACAGGCCGCCACTGATTCAGAAGCTTCTTTGTCGCAGTGAAATTGCGAGGATAAAATGGGACTATTTCTTTTAGTCTTGCCTTCGCAAAGATTGATGTCGTAATTGTGGGATCAAAACCACCCGCCTGATGACAGTCGAGCGCGGCTCATGGATTGGACAGGAGAACTGCGTGAGCACTGTACATCGGCTCGTAACAATCAATGCCTCGGCGGACACTTGGGTAGTGGCTCGTGTCCAACCACTGCGGTGATGAGAATAGTTGAACTCTAACAATGCCTGGAGCTCAGCACGCGTTTTCTTCCTTTGCAACCAGAGCGCGGGGGTATGATTAACGTTGGCGGCATAAGATAGGCACCAGGCCACGTGGCCGCTTCTGGCTCCGAGTTGAGGGGATCAACGATGCTCATATTTTTCTAATTTCTTGGCCACTGCCATTGCCTAGAAAAAAGAGCAAAGCCAAGTTCAATCAGTTATTAACGTTAGGGAGTGATCCTGAGTAGTATTTAGTGATGTATAGAAATATTTTTATAGCTCCTTTAAGCAAAATACAGAGGGGGTCGAAACTTGGGCAATAACTTGAGAACGACGCTGGTGTGAGAGTGGCAGCGACTGCCAACGTTCGGATGTCCCTCTGAGGTCACTAAAATCTTCTTTTTTTTGGTATTTCTTCTGTACACACATGGAGTTCAATGTAACGTCATATTAATAAGTCGCATTTAGTCATTTCAATACTTCTATTCTCGGGAACATCTTTCGGATGCAGTTCAGCAACAACGAAAAAATGTTTGAGTGCCTCAATGATGTAAAATTGGTCTTGCAACATATTTTTGCATTTTCAATGAATACTGTTAAGAAATAACCCCTGACGATGATAGCTTGCGAAAACATCCATTAGTTTTCCCCTCCGCGCAATAGCAGATGCAGAAAAAATAAAGGAAAAAGACAACTGTCGATCCCTTCCTCAACTCGCTATTTGAACAAGTGGTCACGTGATCTGACGCTAATTATATACCGTCAGTGTTCATCATAGTCATGCCCTAGGGCAGTGGTTCTCAACCGTTGATGTTTCGCGAACCCCTTGTAGGTCGGCGGAGATGATGAAGGACCTTGTTCGTGGTCAGGGGAAGGTAAAGGTATAGGATAAATATGATAATGATTTAATAAATGGATATAACTAGGGGCTGTGTGAAGTAGACCTCTCTCATTGACATACATACGAGAAAACTCATCCGAAAATTGAAACTTTTCTTCTCAATTTGAAAAAAAAATAGAACTTTTATTGCCAGGCTTGACTGATGAGGCAGAGCTTCGGTGACCCCTAGAATGCCTTCGCGGACCCCAAAGGGTCCGCGGACCCCCATTTAAGATGTACTGCGCTAGGGTTTGGAAAGCAAAAGCTTGGGCTGAGCTTCAGATATTGTTAGAGTTGGGCTATTATCATATTTAATTGACATGAGCCTTTACCGGAATGTTTGGCGATGCTGATTGTCATGAACCCGAGCACTCGACTAGAGGTTATGAAAATCGCTTACGTCACGGTGTCACGTGACTCTCGGTGCAAAATCGTGATGTCATGTTACGTCATGCTGTCAACAAGGTTAATACATCTGGTGACTTCCTCAAATTAAATCGAGTTAACGCAGTGAGTCACGTGACGTCACGGGGTCACGTGACATCTTACTTGACAACATGTTTTGACACCATGACGTCACGTGACAACATGACACATGTTTAATCATAGTGCCAATACAAAAGCGCCACGAAAACCCACAATTTACCATACATTGCAATTTTGTATATGACGATTTGATCAATAGATAGAAATACAGCCGCCAATTTTTTATTCCCATGTGTTCATTTTGTGATACGAACAAAAAATAAAAAATACCTTGAACCGTTTTGAACCGGTTACCGTTATATTTTTTTCGGTTCGGTTCCGGTTCAGTTCCAAGATGGCGGCGAAGATTTCGGTTCGGTTCAGTTCCGGTTCGGCTAAAAATAACGGTTCTGTTCCGGTTTTCGGTTCGGTTCGGTTCCGGTTCGACACCCTGGCGAGCACGACTGGCCCGCCCTTTGGGCATAGGTTTCAATCACATCCACCGCCTGCTGCAGGTACTTCTACTTGGCCGTCATTCCCTGTGGTTACACACAGTGTAATGTCGTCCGCGTAGAGAGTGTGCTGCAGCCCCGGTATGGCGGCGAGTTTAGGGGGAGGTTAATAAGGGACAAGTTAAAGAGGAAAGGCGAGAGAACAGAGCCTAGGGTGTGCCTCTGCCACCCAAGAGAATAGGATTCGACTTGATCTCGCCTACCGCGAGTTCAGCGGTCCTGTCCGAGAGGAAAGAACGGATGTATCGATATACCCGCTCTCCGGGGTTTATGTCAGACAAATTGTACAGAATTGCCTCGTGCGAGACATTGCCGAAGGCCTTGTTTAGGTCTAGCCCTAGCACGGCTCTCGTACCTGCCCCATACACGGGATCTAGAATGACTGCCTTTAGCTGAAGCATAACATACTTCGTGGAAAGGTTTGCGAGAAAGCCAATCATGGTCGGGGGAAGCAGGTCGCGATCTTCCGCGTAACCCTGCCGGCATTTAAGAATAACGTGTTTCATTAATTTACTGATACATGAAGTAAGGGAGATGGGACGAAGATTCTCAACACAGAGTTTCTTGATCGGCTTCAGAATGAAAGTTACTCGCGCGTGTCTCCAATCTTGGGGAATCTCGCCCTTCTGCCAGTAGGAGTTCATGAGGTCTGTAAGGGCCGCGACTAACTTGGGATCAAGGTTAATCTTATCTGTCACTCCGTTTGGCCCAGCCACGGAGGTTTGGCCCAGCTGCGGAGTTGACTCACAGCGTACCAAACTTCGGCGTCACCAGTGTCTGTGTTCATTTCTGGGTTGGGAAGTTTCTGATAATCGGGTAGCGGGCATTTCTCGGTTGTGTTGAGGTACCGTTGTTGCAGATCCGCGAGGAATTCTGTTGTAGTACCTTCGTATTGATGTATAAGTCGTGTAAGTTGGCTGCGTTGTGTAGATTTTGTCTGAATGGAGTGGAGCAGATGGCGAACTAGCTGCCACGTCTTTTACAACCCAACTGCCCATTCATATTGTCGTCAGATTTAGCCCCAACTGCTTATCTTGAAGTCTCTAGTGTGTACGCCTCGATCTGGCGCTCAAGCTGCGTCATTTGTTTGCGTAAAGTTTTCTTATGTTTCTGTCCCTTCCATCGCTTTTGCAAGCTAAGGTGGGCTTCCCACATGTGGAAGAGTTTGGAACCAGAGACCTGGCCTTGCTCCTCCATTGGCATCTCGGACGGTAGTGTTCTTGACGTCGCGCTTGAGGGAGCCAATTCAGTCCTCGACGTTGGTGATTTCCATGGGAGCGGTGAAGGTGGGCTTCCCACATGTGGTGAAGTGTGAAATGTAGTGGATATGATATAGTGATCTCTACCTAACGTGAATCCAGTATTGGACCATTGAGCGTCTCGGATATTCTTAACTAGTGATAGCTCCGGGGAGGTATTCACACTAATGTTGTTTCCGATGCCTGTACAATCGTGTGGGTTATTCAGGATTGAAAAACTCAGGTTTTGAATAGCCTGTCACAGCTTGGTACCCTTAGGGTTGGGTCTGGTATAACCCCAAGCCGGGTGATAAGCATTAAAGTCACCCACCACTAGGAGCTACGATTTAGCCGCCAATTTTAAAGTTCTAATTAGGAGATCAGAAAAGCTGGATCCTTTGTCTCTTGGAGAACTGTACACGTTGAGAATAAAGAGAGTCGCACTCTCCTTTCTTCCTAGGTAGAAGCTCCAGTAAAGTATAGTCTTCTTTTAGAACTATCTATCGTGTGTTGGATCGCTGTAATGTTGCGTTGCACGAAGGTAGCGGTGAACGCACCCGACAACGCCGCTGTCGCATACTCTGAGGAATACGCGAAATTGCCGGGCCTTATAGCCCGGCAATTTCGCCGCGCCACTAGCTTCCTGAAGTGCTATCACGTCCGGTGGACTCTGGAGGTCTTGAATGTAAAACTGCAGGTTCCCTCGTTTGAGGCGAAGGCTCCTGCAGTTCCATTGCCAGATCTCAATTTGTTGGCGAGGGGCCATGATGATGAGAAGTAAACGGGTGAACTGTGGCGAGTCCCACCGCGGGGGACGCCAGCGCCTCCCGATCGGTCTGTCTATCCATCATCATTTGCAGCATCCAAGCAGTCATCTGGTTCTGAAATGCCGTGAATTTGGCTGACAAAGCGTCCATGCCCTCCGACAGAGTATTCATATCCGACCGGAGCTTACTCGGCGCTTTGGAGGGCTGCGGGGTGTTCCCTCGGACGCCTCGGCTAAGCGTTTGGGACCTGCGCTCTCCTGAGGGGAGGGCGGCCTTTTTCTTGAAGTACGACTGTTCGTGTCTGTAGTGACTGAATGAATTACCTCCACTAGGAGGGCGTCGCGTGTTCTGTCTTTTTCTTCTTTGTCTCACAAATAAACGCCCCGCGCCAGTTGGAACGCGGGTGCGATCGAAGCCGGCTGTCTGTTGTCTGGATCCCGGTCGACGGCCACCGAGGCGAAGTTACAACAACTGGCGACGAGGATGGGATGAACAGACAGCATGCCGAAGTTCCACGAGTTCTGCCCGGACGAGGAAACGTTCGACGACTACCTGGAACGCTTTCAGATTTTTGTGCAGGTGAATGCTGTGAAACCAGAGGATGCGGCGGCAACGTTTTTGAACTTCCTCGGGACAAATGCATATCGCACTCTTAAAGAACTGCTCGTGCCCGCGCTTCCGATTTCCAAGAGTTTGTCAGAATTGACATGTGTACTCAAGAACCACTTCTCGCCGGCCAAGTCTACCATAGCGGAGCGGACGAAATTCCACCGGAGGTACCAGAAGGACGGCGAAAGCCTGGCAGACTTTGTGATTGCCCTCAAGAAGCTGGCCATGACTTGTGACTTTGGTGAATTCCTCGACACTGCTCTTCGAGACCGGTTCGTCGCGGGTTGCCTCGATGCCGAGATTCAGCGACCACTTCTCGAGATGGATGGCAGTTCCAAATTCGGGGACGTCTACAAGGTGGCACTGGCAAGGGAACTGGCTACAGAGCAGAGTAAAGAGCTGCAGAGACAGAGCGGTCCAGATGCCACCGACGTGCATCGGTTGTGGGACAGACAAGACCAGGAACAGCAGCGACAGCCAGGAACTGTCTGCTCTCGATGTGGTTCTTCTGCGCATGAACCTTGTAAGTGTCCATTCCTTAAAGCGAAGTGCTTCAAGTGCGGAAAAGAAGGACACATCAAAAGAATGTGCAGAGGAGAACAGACCAGGGGTAAGCCAAAGAGCCGGCCTAATGTGGGTCCCGGAGACGTGTGCGTTGTGCGTTGTAACGTAGTCGCGGGGGTGCCACCGGTTACGACTAGGTTGGAAATAGCAGGTCACGAGGTAGAGTTGGAGGTTGATACGGGCTCTGCAGTTACCCTTATGCCAGAAGAGGCGTATCGAAAGATTCTACCTCGAGGAGTGCTAAAACGGTGTGACCTCAGCTTGCGTACGTACACCGGGGAAAAAGTTAACGTTGTCGGTGTATCCGACGTCGAGGTAGCTAGCGGTCATGGGAAACATGTGCTGCCTTTAGTGGTGGTGAGAAACGGCAATGTGCGGCTTCCAACGCTGCTTGGTAGAAACTGGCTGCAGCAAGTAAAGCTGGACTGGAGGTCAGTTTTCGCAGTTACAGCAGAAGAAAAATCTCTTGAAACATTGAAAGTGTTGTTTCCGTCGGTGTTTAAGAAAGAATCCGGAGCCATAACAGGATTCACGGCAAGCCTTGTTTTCAAGGATAATGCTCAGCCAGTGTTCTGCAAGCATCGCACCGTTCCTTTTGCGTTTAGGGACGCTGTTGATTGCGAGTTGAGGAGAATGATTAATGATGGTATCTTGTCTCCTGTGAAGACGAGTGACTGGGCAACTCCGCTAGTGATTGTTCCGAAGCCCGGCGGAAAGATTCGTATCTGTGGCGATTACAGTGTCTCAGTAAATCCGAACTTGCGCACGGAACACTACCCCTTGCCAATGGTGGACGAGTTGTTCGCAACGTTCACGGAATGCCGCGTGTTCACGGTTCTTGACTTGCGCGCTGCGTATTTGCAACTGAAACTTGATAGCAACGCAAGGAAAGCGCTGACAGTAAACACTCACCTCGGTCTTTTCGAATTTTCGCGGTTGCCGTACGGCGTGTCGAGTGCTCCTGCTATTTTTCAGGCTACCATGGATAAGATTTTGTTTGGGTTGCCGAAGGTTGCATGTTACATTGACGATCTGTTGATTGGAGGCAGGAACCATGATGAATGTTTTGACAATGTGAAACGCGTGTTAGAACGACTTGCCAAGCATTGTGTTAGCTTGAACCTGGAAAAGAGCAAGTTTTTTGTGGGCGAAGTGAAGTACCTTGGGTACATGCTTGACGAACACGGGCTCCGGCCTTGCCCCGACAAGGTGGAAGCGGTCAAGAGCGCTCCGCCTCCTACAAATGTACATGAGCTCCGCAGTTTTCTAGGAATGTTAAACTTCTACGCCAAGTTTCTGCCAGACTTGGCAGCATTGCTGCGGCCTCTGTACGACTTGCTAGAAAAAGGGGCTGAATGGTTATGGTCAAAAGAATGTGATGAATGTGTGAGGAAAGCTAAAGAGCTTCTATGTAGTGCTGATGTCTTGACCTTGTACTGTCCAAGTAAGCCTGTTAGGTTGACCTGCGATGCTTCTAATTATGGTGTAGGGGCAGTTTTGGCTCATGAAGTGAGCAAGGGAGTTTACAGACCGGTTGAGTACGCTTCAAGGACATTGACGACGGCCGAACAAAACTACTCGCAAGTAGAAAAAGAAGCGCTTGCCATCGTATTCGCCGTCAAGAAGTTTCATAAGTACCTTTTCGGTAGAAGATTCACATTGGTCACTGACCACTACCCTCTCACCACACTTTTGAAGCAGGGGCAGAAGTCAACCGGCATGGCAGCTGCACGTATACAGAGATGGCGACTTCTGTTAGCTGAGTACGACTTTGTGATCGTTTTTGCGAAGGGTACCAGCATTGGTCACGCCGACGCCCTTTCAAGGCTCCCCTTCCCGCGAAAACAGAAGACTGTGACCAGGTTAACTACTTTTCGCCACTCGATCATGTTCCGATCACAAGCTGGACAGTGCAGGAAGAGACTAAAAAGGATCCTCTACTACCTCGGATCATCGAACTCACGAAACGAGGATGGCCTAACAAAGTAGACGACCCGGACTTAATTCCCTTTTTCCAGAGAAGAGAAGCGTTGTCTACTGACCAGGATTGCTTGGTATGGGGCACGAGAGTGGTCATCCCAAAAGCATTGCATGACGTCATCATCCGTCTTCTACACGAAGGGCACCCAGGAGCATCTAAAATGAAGATGCTGGCGAGGCAGAATGTCTGGTGGAATGGATTAGACGCTGCCATTGAGAATCTGGTGCGAACGTGCGACGTCTGTCAAGCAACGCAGAACAACTCCCCCGTGCTCCAGTCCAACATTGGCCGTTGGCTACTAGGATCTTCGAACGCGTGCACTTAGACTTCGCACAGAAAGACCAATCGAACATACTGATCCTAGTTGATGACCACTCAAAATGGCTGGAAGCCATTCTTATGTCGTCTACGACCTCTTGGCACACCATCGAGAAGCTGCAGATGATATTCTCGCAATTCGGGTTGCCAGAAGAAGTGGTCACAGATAATGGACCACAGCTGGTGTCTGAAGAGTTCAGATCCTTCATGCGTGAAAATGGAATCTTGCACACGACAACTCCTCCTTACCACCCGGCATCCAATGGACTTGCCGAACGCGCAGTTCAGACGTTGAAGAAGTCCCTTCTGAAACAGGTGCTGGAGGACAGGGAGCGGGGTGGAAAGAGGAGCATGCAGCTGAAGCTGTCAAACTTTTTGTTCCAGTACAGAACAACTCCCCACGTGGTAACTGGAAAGACGCCGGCAGAGCTCTTTCTTGGGCGCTTGCCACGGACACGTCTTGCATTGTTGAAACCCGGTTCTGCTTCTTTTCGGCGAGAAAAACAAAATGAAGCCAAGAAGACCGTTGACACCCAACAGGCAAGGCCGAGGGAGTTCAATGTTGGAGACAATGTGTGGGTGCGAAACGTGAGAGGGGAGGAAACGGGATGGGCGAGAGGAAAGGTGACGAAGAAAATTAGTGCTCTCACATACTTGGTGCGAGTCTTTAGCAGGATTCGTTTTGTACACTGTGATCACCTGAGGCCAAGATCCCAAAATGGATTTGATGCAGAACGGAGCTCGCCGGTGGATCACGGTGAGCCGGCAGCATCCACGGATTCAGATGACTCGGACTCGGAGGCTGAGAACCACTTCAATAGTCATGACGATGACGAACCTGGTGTGCCCGTTCCTTCTGTACGGCACAGCACGCGAATAAGTAGGCAACCCGACAGGCTTACTTATTACCTGGTTGGCAGACCAAGTTGAAGTGTTGCTGTTGTACTGTGTAACGTGTGTTTTGGATTAGTGTGGGGAAATGTAGTGACTGAATGAATTACCTCCACTAGGAGGGCGTCGCGTGTTCTGTCTTTTTCTTCTTTGTCTCACAAATAAACGCCCCGCGCCAGTTGGAACGCGGGTGCGATCGAAGCCGGCTGTCTGTTGTCTGGATCCCGGTCGACGGCCACCGAGGCGAAGTTACAACAGTGTCCATCGCATTACTGACGGATAACGAAGCGCTGCAGGTGGGGAATGCGGACGCGCGAGGTTTCATAGCGGTTAGATGAACGTGTTCCTAAAGAGGTTGCACAAGACGCCGCATCTCGGCCATTTTCTTTTTAAGCGCAGCTACTTCCTCATCGCGAAACTGCCACGGAGCTTTAAGTTTCCTCTCTCGAGCGGTATAAGGCTGGGAGGCCGGATCCGGCCAGCTCACCTTGTTTTTGGAGCCGCTTGCGCTTCTTACACGACTCGAGCTTCTCTTCCGTTCCTGTGGCCGCCACCGGGCTGGACGGCGTCATCTTTCTTCTTGGGTTGATTCCGAACCACGAGGCGATGCTTGCAGTTGCGGCTGCCCGTGTTGTGAGCGCCGCGGCAGACGATTCAGACGGGTCTGCAGGTAGGCAGTGCACCCTCAGGAGGAGTGGGATGATTCTCGCCGCATCGGCGGCAGAGGTAGGCTTTGGGCTTGAAGCAGACGTCCGCTCGGTGGCCGACTTTCCTGCAGTTGAAGCAAGTCTCGACTCGTGCTCGGTACGGGTGGACAAGGAAGATGCTTCCCAAGTAGTAAATCTGGCTGGTGATTTTCGTGCCTTGAAAAGTAATTTGGATGGACTTAGTTTGTCCGAGGCGACGGGCATCCACAACGATAATTGTGGGGTTCCGGTTCAATAAAACCCTGGCGCACCACGTCCGGGGAGCTGCCGTCGAACGCTTGGTAAATGACGCCTCGAACAGAGTCGTCGGGCTCCGCCACGCATGATGCCACTTCAAAGTCTCGGCCCTTGATTCGGAGAGTCTGCAGGCTTGCGTACGCCGCGGCTCGCTGGTGATCCGGCATGCTAATCGTGAGCATGATATTCGTGGCGTTAACACGAGCAGAGTCCTCAGTTTGGGCCACGTCGAACGACACGTGAACTGCGTCGCAAGCGGCGCGTTCGAGTTGACGAGGCACAAAGGTGTTCAAGTTCCAGCCTCGAGGGCGGCACACGATCTCATAATCGCTTGCAGGCAGACGTGGAAGCGGAGCGCCCCTGCGGGGGGCAGGCGGCCATTTCTTTTTAACGGGAGTGGTAGAAGCCGACTTGCCTCCTCCGTGCATCCTCTGAGGCGTGCTGGCGGCGGCGGCGTCACTCTTCAGGCGACGAGCTCGGTCTTGCAGGCTGAGAACCGTCCCTCATCCATCATGTCTCAAGCTCTGACGGCGATATGTCTTCACCGTCGACGGTGTATTCCATCGTAGAAGTCACGAGGCAGCCCGGGGAAGTGAGTGCGAGTCCCGGCGGCGCGGCGCCGCGCCACGCCTGGCGTTAGGCCTAGCTCACGCACCACGTGATTGGCGGAAAAGTCCGAAAAATGGAAAGTAGCGGACGAAACCTGGTAAAATCCGGTATCGGCCGGCACGGAACGACGATCCGTATGTCTTCCCAATAGTTGTGAGCCGGGGGCTGACACTATACGCCAGAAACTGGCTGCGAGGCGGGAGCCCATGCGACGCACGTGCGCACAGCTCGGAAGCCAAGCGGAGAGTCAGCGGGAGCAGATGACGCGCTCAACTCCCTCTCCTGCTGCAAACCCCCTGCCTCCCAAGGACCACATACGGCTCTCACTTGGTGTTCCACTTTTTTCAGGGTACGCGCATGGGAAGTCACTAGTGACATTCGTCTCGGAATCCGAGACCCAAGCGGCGTCGGGAATTCGCGATAAAAGCGTGCTCACTCGTCTTTTGCCGGTCGCACTAGGGTACCTACATACCAGCGCCGCGTACAGGCGGAGAGCGGATTGGGGGAGGGGGGGCTGGACAGCCAAGATATTAGTCACTTTTAGCTGCTCTTGTCACGCTTTCGTTAGTCAATCTAGTCCAAATTACGTTAAAAACAACAATTTCCGCCCATGAACTTCATCCACACACTCCAAAGGACGTAGGTTCCGATGTTGCCCTCCCACGTCAGATTGACCCCGGTACGGAGGTCAATGGGTGTCTTCAACGTGGAAGTGGCGCTAACATCGAGGTACCGTAGGTCGCAATGACTGAGATCTCCCGCCTAAAGAGAAGGACAAACAAATTTATAGATCTCATTAACTGAAGAGCATGTTGGTAACATTGACTGGAAACAGAAAGAACAAAATAAACTCGGGACAAAGGACGACGAACAAATGTTCGTAGTCCTTTGTTCCGAGTTTGTTTTATTATTTCTGTTGCAAGTCAAATTTATAGAGTATGAAGTATTTTCTTGCACGATACAGAGCTGAGTTCTTGCCATCTGATTAGGAAATCAGGATGCAGGACAGCCTTCGTGCCCGCACACAACACTCTTCAGAATTCTCTCATGGAGTTTGTAAGGTCCTTCCAAGGGGTGGATCACATCTCTGACGCGGCGGCCTCACATCTGGAAGAAGTAGCACGGGCCATCCGTCAGAGCCACCCCCGCTATCACTCACATCTCACTCTCAGGGCTCGTTGCATCAGGGACCTAGATGAGATGGCATGGGGAGCATCGAGGATTCAAGCAGACATCCTGGCTGAACTTCTGAGCCAGCCTCCTCCAACAAGAGGCACAATACTTGAACTAACATTCGCTTGGTTCGAACACCCAGAGGAGTACGAAAGCCACAGTAAGCCTAACGAATCTGGCGACTACCACGCTTACTGAGCCCTTGATCCTCGAGCATACGAATCTCGAGAACGCTTCGGGCACAAGCGCGCTGTTGCAGAATGTCTTAGCAAAAAACGATCTAACAAACCGCAACATGTACGGGGGACAGACGTGACACCCGAGGACAGAAAATCACATTCTCATTCTCACAGGACCAGACGGGACAATGGAAACCGAAACCGCCTTCGCTGTTACCAATGCGGACATCCATAAAACGCCATTAGGACTACAGTGAAGAGCCCCAAACCTGGATTCAGGGAAACGGTGTTAGACGTCTGCTATTCGCCGGGAAAGTGGAAAACGCGGTCCTCAAGGTCCATGCCGTCGCAGCCGCCTTCTGTCACCAGGAGAAGGGCACGGCTAGCACCACGAGATCGTGGGACGCCCGCTGAGTACGGTCTCGGTCATGAAGTACTCGGCACGTCGGCCGTTGACATACAGTGGCAGGCCAGATGGAACGGATCAAATCACTCTCGGTCATCACATACACGGGTTAGTACCTTAGGTATTGAGTCCCGGGAGGCCTCGAACAAAAAATATCCTGTTGGACCGCATCGGCGCTAAATGACGGCGGGTCCGATCAAATCACTCTCGGTCCTCAGATTACTTAGTTCGCCGCTTCGGCCTTGAGACCCGGGATGCCAAAACGAGAGCTAGCTTTTTGGACAATTTAGGTGTTGAACGACGGCTGGCCTGACCAAACTACTCTCGGTGGGTGAAGTGGGACAGCAAACCGTCGGACCCGGCGCAACGGCAACGAGCTCGATTCCCCGAGCTGGGAACACAGCGTCAGCCCATAAGAAGCTTACCGAAATGTACAAGGTGAACATCCAGTCTTGGGAGCAAATTGACTTCGTTGTAGTGACGACGCGGAAGATTGAGATAGCTGCATTTGCACTCATGCCCGCCACTGCTTACTTACCAAGGACTTAATGGTCCAAGCCACCGAATTCTGCCACGGCGTACGTCTCCACGATAGAGGACGCCTTCCAGCTGAAAAAGGTATTGTCTATTCAGCACCAAGGTAATCGAGCCGTGCAGGTGCAAGGATGGCTCGCTTCAGGTTTGAACATCCATCGGTGTAGCAGTGAGGTGGGTCGTACCCGACCGCCCTGGTAAGAACATTCTTCCTGATCTCCATACCTCATCTCACAAAATTCTGGTGGCTCGCCATCTAGTCAAGGGAGACTCATACTCTCCTAACCGTTCAAGGTGAGCAGCCAATACCTGAAATCATCTATCACTTGGGGCAATCCTGCGCCCACGACCATACAAGCCACCTACGGTTATCTGCTACCGTTGCGTGGCACCCTGGACACATGAAGGCATTCTGTCCTGTAGAAACTTTGAACCTTGAATCAGTCAACGGTGACGTCAGCTCGCGCTACCAGTGTGGACAGTGTCGCTATGACGATCACTCTATTGCCTCCCCAAAGTGTCAAAGAAAGCAGTTGGGAGCTGCTATGTGCCGCAAGATTGCCCAGCCTACCCTACTCCCGGGGAAGCACTGGTTTTGGCGCAGAATCGGCTCCAAGCCCTAGCTCAAGAAAGTAAAGGGAGGAAAAATATCACCCGGTGTCATCTAACGACGGCCTGGAGGCACCAAAGCCCTCATACGCAGCGACGGTCAAAGCCACAAGGAAACGTGAGCCACCACCACGAACGACAGCCACACTTGCAACTTTCATCTCAAGCTCCTACATGGAGCTTCGCAAGTGTCCAGCAGCATTCATCAACCCAGGGGTGCCACGAACATGCAATTTCGTACATTCCCACTTGCCACGGGGCTTCATCAGGAGACCCGGTGGGTTTCTACGGCAGAAAATGTCAACACTGATGACGTTACCGTTCACTTACTGTCCGTGGCCCACGCACTGGAAACACAAGTCGAATCGCTGCAATGCAATCTTCCATTGACGCCGTTTCTATAATCCTGCAGCAATGGATGAGTCGAGAGTAGAGTTTCCTCAGCACATACCCTCCACATATTACAGTGGAATTGTCGCAGTAGCCAACACACCTTTGAAAAACTGCGCACAAGAATCTTGTATCATCTGATTAACCCATGGCTCATCGTTGTACAATAACATTTCGAACTTATTCGTACATCCACGTGCTGCAACTTCCATTCAGCGTCAATTCCTTATGCCCGGCATTCAACCACCTCCAACTTCGAGCCCTTTAGGCCCGGCGAAGCCGCTATTTATGTCAAAGATCATCTTCAGCACGCCCCTATAGACCTCTCAAAATAGCGCACAATCCGCCAGGAAGCAGGTGATGTCCACGTCCGGACACGCTACAATTGTATTGTGACGGTTTCTTTTTACAATAAACCTGGAGATGTGCGTCATAATCTCAGGTGGCTTGAACACATCCTCTCACTGCATCTCAACATGCCTATTGTCGTCGGTGAAGACTTCAATGCCACCAACTTAAGGGGGTACAAGCAGTATTACCCTTGATGTAGTCAAGTATATGATCACTTTACTGTTCGTGGCTTTCACCTTCTCAAATTGCCGGGCCCCAGTCGCCTGGGGAACCCGTCCAACGCCGCGGACCTCACCTGGTGGCGTTGGACTGGCCATCCGGCATGGACGACTGAAGACGTCACTTGGGGAAGTGACCATTTTCTCGATCGTTATCAACTGGTTTCCCACGGCATATGACCGCCTCCGGAAACAAGTTCAAGGCCCCGACTTGGGTAAACTTAGCTCATCTCTTAACCTCATGTCGCTGAACCCAGACACGGTTCAGACCGCCATTAAAAACGCCATGTTGTTATGTACCACGACTACCACGGTGCATTGTGATCAACCAACACCTGATACCTCCGCCTGTGGCAACAGCAACTTTAAGTGATAAGTTGTACGTGATTTATTTGCACAGAAACGAGCGCGTACCCGGCGGTCTTTCAGGCAAAGCAGAGAGGTAAAAAAATGAAAAACGTTTACAAATTCATGTTTTGCCAAATTAGAGCGCAGCTCTTGAGGAGGAGGAGGGGAGGGTTCGGATGGGAGGGTATGCCCCTCCTCCCCTTTCCTGCTCCTCGCCTTCTCCTCTCCATTTAGCACGAAATTTTCGCTACATTTCCCGCTAAATTCAACGGAAAAGGTTCCCTGCTAAATTTAGGAAAAAAATTCTCTGCTAAATTTAGCAAAAAAAAATTATTGCTAAATTTAGCTGTAATATTTTCTGGCTAAATTTACGCGGAAATATTTCCTGCTTAATTTAGCGGGAAGCCTTTCCCGCTCAATTTAGCGGGAAAGATGTTCAGCTAAATTTAGCGGGAAAATTTTTCCTCGAAATTTAGAAAAATATTTTTCCGCTAAATTCTGAGGAAATTTTTTTTCTCTAAATTTAGCGGAAACATTTTCCCGCTAAAAGTAGCGGGAAAACTTTTCCGCTAAATGTAGTGGGAAAATGTTTCCGCTACTTTAGTGAGGAACTTTTTCCGAAAACTTTATCGCGAAAAATTTCGGTTAAGCATAGCGGGGAAATTTTTCCTCTAATATGGCAAAGAAATTTTCCCGCTAAACTTAGCAGGCAATTTTTTCCGATAAATTTAGCGGGGAAATATACCCGCTAAATTTAGCGGGGAACTTTTTATGCTAAATTTGGCAGTGAAGTTTTCTGCTAAACTTAGCGGAGAAAATTCGGCACTAAATTGCATGGGGAAGTGCTTCCGCTCCGCTAAATTTAGCGTGAAAATGTTTCTGCTAAATCTAGCGGGGAATTGTTTCCGCGAAATTTAATGGTAAAAATGTTCTCCTTCTCCTTCTCCTCCTCCCTGATGACGTCACATGTGACGTCCTTATAGGAAACGTCCCATAATGGACGTGGTCGTCCCATAAAGGCACGACCACATTGGCGTCGCAGAGGTCACTTTTGAAAGTACCTTTCATCTCTGGCGCGCCGCTGGGGCAGCGAAGCACTGACCTTTCCTTCGGTGTTTTGGTAGCACCAACTCGGCCGGACCCAAAACCTGCGCCTTCTTCCCTTCAGAGCGCGGCGACTTCGCAAGATCAACGAGCAGGCTAGGATAATCACATTCACGCTGATCACCAGGTCATCATGGACACCTACCATGTAGGCAGTGCGTGCAGTTTCGATGCTGATATATGTGAAAGATGAGAGCCGGAACGGAAGAATCGAACAAAGAGCAGAGGACGAAAGAGCGGAAAATCCGACGGGAGGCGGGCGCGCAATCGCAAGAGCCAGTGCTGTCAGCATGACGCCCGCAAAACGGAGGACAATGTGGACTCCTCACGTTAGGACGTCGGACGGCGGCGCCGCCCAGCGGCGTCGACCGGCGGCGCCGTTCAAGCCAGTGTTGTCAGGCCTTTAGAGCTGGGCTCTAAAACACTTGCCCGGAAACGCGCCAGCTTACCAACCGCCGTGTACGTTAGGTAAACGAGGTGAAAGCACAGAATGAGTGAAGGTGGTGGTGGTAGCTGATAGTGATCACTGATGATGACGAGACGACTGACGGTGATGAGTGATGGCGGTGGTGGTGGTAATGAAAAAGGGTGATGAAGAGCGTCAGGTGTAGTTCGCGACGATGGTCTTCACGACGGTGGTCTTCGCGGGGCCGCCATGAACTGCTGGCTTCCAACAGGCCAGAATAGAGCGTCTGGTTAGGGCTCCCTGCTTGACGGTGACGCAGGGAGTGCAGCACCCCCGTGGTGGAGCTCCGGGGGCTGCCGCAATATTGGCCCCACAGTGGTCTTCGCCAAAGTGGAATTTGATGTCGAGCTTGTAACCGAGCAGCTTCAACACCATGTCCAACAAAGATAAGGTGGGTTCCACTGGTCTAGTTGGCTCCCCAACGATGAAAAGAAAACACATCTTACGCCCAGCTGGGTTCCTCTTCTCGGTCACATTGGAAACCATACACTACGACCACCAACAACTTCAGGATTAGGCTTCGCACGTGGCAGCTAGGGTGGGCCACCACGAGAAGCGACTTGCACGCCAACGCTGGCTTTACTAGTGTGCCTCCTTGACTAACCCAAAACACCTTGAGTCTTTTTGGAGAATTTTTCACGCTTTTCAACGGCCTCGCCAGGCTAAGAGTCGGACTGATAACATCCAGTTGCGTCTATAGACGCAACTGGATGTTACCAGTCCGACCTTCAGGCTCACCGACGTTGAGTTTGCGGCGCGCGCAGCGGATACCTTTTTCCCTCGACATGACAGCACGTCGGTCGCGTGCCCTGTCACGGCTATGCCAGACACTTATCGGCATTACTACGCCATTCACTCTGACTGCGCTCCAAGACGCCATCAAAAATGCTAGTCGCCGCTCCGCTCAGGACATGACGGTTTCCCATACGAGGTGTACAAGAATCTCAGGGAAGAAATCAGTAACCGATCTGCTAGCCATCATCAATAAGATTTGAGAAGCCGGCAGGCCTCCCACAACACTAAAACACTCGATTGTAAGGCCAATTCCCAAACCGGACACGGTTCCGACCTGCCTCACCGCTCTGCGGCCTGTATCATTGACTCCGTCTATCTACAACATCTATGAGCGGATGATGGCTAAACGTACCTCTGGAGGCGTGAGGCCCCCACTGTTTCCATCAATCCAACCAAATTTTTTCCGCAACATCTCGGAACTGAAGATGGCCTCAACTGTCTTGCAACGGAAGTCTTACATCTGTTGCAACGGAAGTCCTACATCTACCACTTGGTTCGCACCCATGTAGCTACTGATATATCAAAGGCCTATGACAATGTCGCTCACGCCCCACTGCTAGAGTAAGCGATCGTGGCCCTCGGCCTCCCACCTTGTGTCATAAATGCTGTCCATGCCTTTATTACCGACAGGACTTTCGCCGCCTGCCTATCATAGATGGAGCCGTGAAACTTGCCATCAAACTGTTGAGTGCCCCAAAGCTCAGTACTTGCACCACCGCTATTCAACATTGCATTCCATCTCCTGGGCTGAGCCCTCGCTGATATACAAGAACTTTTTTTTAAACTTACACTGATGATGTCACAGCATGGTCGGTCCACCACATTCCTAGATGTGCAAAAACTTCTTTGACGAGCGGCCTGAATATCTTAGACCGCCTTGCAACGACCTTCGGCCTAACGGTGTCCCCCGATAAATCGCGTTTCTTCATGTGCGTAACAAAGCAGCCCGGAAGCAACTGTCATCGAATCCCACGCCCCTCAGGCTGGCGGTGACACAGTTTCCAATGGTTGCACAATCCAAGATCATAGGACTCCTCATTCATCAGTCCGGCTCAGCCAAGCAGTGGCTTCAAGCCGCACGCAAGGCGGCGGTGTCTGCAGCAACTACATCCGACGCATCTCTGGATGATGTGGCGGAGCAGGGACTGAGGTAGCCCAACGCCTCCTTTACTGCGTCCTTCAACTCCGCTTGATATACCAAGCTCACTTCCAGCGTCTCACTGCATCTCAGTGGAAAACTCTGGGAATCTTCAATAGCGGACGCCATTCGCGGTATTACTGGTCTCCTCGGCATACCCCTACTTGGCACCTGTACGAGTATGCGCAATAAATCACTAGTGAACCACTTGTAACTCAACGCACAGAAGATCTCATTTTGAAGCGTAGCACCACTACTTTGCACGAGGAATCTCCCCGCTGCTCTCCGTACGTTGGGGCTCGCCGCCATGGCGGCGGGGGTAACTAGCTGCAATTACAACCAACACTAATTACTACCAAACAATCTTGCGACCTTCCGCACGCGTCCGTCCGGCTCTGCGCCACCACGAGTGGAGCAGGTTGCGGTCCCGAGCTCGGACGAGTGGGCTTTAGATGTCTACAACGACGGAGCAACGTGCCAACATAGCACTCGCTACCGCAGTACATTGCCCAACCCAGCTTTCCCTCGAAACATCGGCGTAGCTACGCGACACAGCTGGACGATCAGCTAATCGCAGAGCCATGCGCCATTCTGGACGCGAGTCCAAGCAGTAACGTGGATGTCCTATGCCTCTCAGGTGCGCGTTCATACGGATTGTGCCTCTGCCATCTGACATCTCTAGTCAACGCGATCTCTGCTACATATCTGCTACGAGATTCATGCCTTATATAGCACATCTGACAAAGAGGTCCGGATTGTCTAGACCCCTGGCCGCGAGCACAACACCGACCAGGACAAGGTCCACCAAGTCGCTCAAACTCTGATTAAACGTCACGCTCATCTATTCCGCCCTTATTCCGGATGATTTGAAGGCGTCACTCGTCGTGGCAAGGCCGCCCAAGGGTCGCCACGCGTGCACTCATTTCCGCGTGCCCACACCTCCTCCCGGCGAGCCTGCCTTGGTAGGAGGAGGTCCTCCTCACAAGAATCCGGACGGATTCCGCAGTCACCCTGGCAGTCTTCGACTCCTGGGGCCGGGGCTCCGATGATGCCAGCCCAGCGTGCCTACACGGCTTTGCCGGGGCGTCCGCAGTAGGCCTCCGTCACCTTTTCTGGAATTGCCCAAATCTGCAGCACCTCCTACTCCCCCTGATTCAGGCACGAGGCCTCAACCTGGCCGCCCCTAAGGACAACCACAAAATGAATTAGAGTCAAAGCGAATGCCGGAGCCCTATTGCGTTTCATACAGGATGCACATATAGCTCACATCATCTAAACAATCAAGCTCTGCTTGTTACACGAATTAATTAAAACATTTCTTCTGGATACAGGGGCATACATATCGCTCTTTGGGGATGCTGTATTCGAGGTCTGTAAGATACAAAAAGAGATATTTATGCTGCGGGTATAAAGTTTGAGGAAGCATCGGAATATATACCATTCGCTGGCGGGGCCGTGATATCACAAATTTCTTTGCGAAGAACGTAGCGAAGACAGCGCTTTGTGTATCTGCCTGGATTACCAGTACCATGATCCTTTTTTGAGACTTACAGTTTGTGGCGGAACAACTTGCATTACATTTTGCTCAAATGGCGTACAGGTTGGAAATTAAAATTGAGCTAGTGCCATTCACCAGACATGACGATCCCTACACATTTCTGAAAAACCGGAAACAGCAAACAAGTGGCAAACACAAAACACAAACCAGCTCGCCAGTCTACTATCTTTATCTTCAGAGAGGATGGCATTTCCGGGGACGCGTCTGAGTTGAACTTTGCGGCGCAGGTTCCTTTGCTCCCAGACAACTTCAACAAGGCTGGGGAAAATTGCCCAGGTAGCAGCTCCCGGATGCAGCAGCTCCAGCACCTGTTGGAGCCATGCTCGCCGATGTTCACGGAAAGACATGGGAATACCGATCCCCTACACCACCGAATCTAAACCAAGGATGCACCCCCGGAGATGCAATGCGAAACCCAGAAGCGCCCCAAAGCGGGGACTTCTAGATGCGGGAGCTCACGTAAATGATCGACACAGGGCAAGTACATGAGTCAAAATGGCATGCATGGGCTTCGCCGGTGGTCCTCGCTTCAAAGAAGGATGTCATAGCCAGATTTTGTGTCGATTACAGGCGCCCAAACGCAGTGTCAGTAAGGGACAGTTACTCATTTCTCGGTTTTGCTTAGCGATCTATGCCCTTGAAACGCGACTGTTTTGATAACCCTCGACTGCAGTCTTCAATTGAAGTTCATCCTACAGACGTACAGACAAGACTGCATCCCATTGCCATATGAGATTTGAATACACACGCCTTCTCTTTAGTTTTGTTTCCAAATCTTCCGCTAGCTTTATCGCCTAACAGACGTACTTCTGGGCGACGCGAAGTACGAGTTTAGAATTTAGTACATGAATGACCATGAATATTCCAGCAAATTCTCGTGCACCTCCACATCATACTCGAACGAATGCGTCAGGCCGGTTTACGATTCATTTACGTAACGTTCAGATGGCCTCCCCTATTATTCACCCTCTCGGATCTATTGTCGATAGCCGCACGCTGTGCCCGAATGAGGGTAAGTTGTGCGCAATCAACGAAATGCACCCCCCCCAAATCACCGACGTCAACATACTACAGAAATATCATAAAATGATTGCTTTCAACAGGAATATCATTCCGCAATGCGCCGAGATTTCATTTCATTTCATTTCATTTCATTTATTTACCCTCAGGGCATAAAGCATTACAGAGGGGGAGTGGGGGAACAATGAGTGGTATAGTAAACAAACTCACGTGGGAAAATTGATTAAAATCATGATTAACAAACTCAAGTAAAGATACTAATCAACGCCTTTTTGAAAAGAACACTGTCTACAATTGAAACAACGGGGGCCGGAAGGTGGTTCCATTCATGGGATGTGCATGGTACAAAAGAATGGTAAAAAGCATTGCAATTGGAATGAGGGATGCCAACTTTATGTTGATGATCCACTCGTGATGAAACGTAGAAAGGAAGTTCAAAAAGCGTTTCTCGCAGTGTAACATTAGTGTAATAAATTTTGTGAAATAGGCTTAGCCGAGCGATTTTTCTGCGTACTGAGAGATGTGGAAGTGAAAGGTTAGCCTTCATTAACGTTATACTTGCGGTTCGATGATAGTTCGAGCAAATGAAACGTACTGACCTGTTTTGTATGGCTTCAAGTGATGCAATTAGTGAAGATTGACCAGGGTCCCAAATAGATGATGCATACTCTAGCTTTGGTCTTACGAGTGTTTTGTACATTATCATCTTTAAGGATTGCGGTGCCAATGAGAAGTTTCTCTTCAAGTATCCGAGCATGCGATTTGCATTGTTAGTTATGTTATCTATGTGATGTTTCCATGTTAGATCAGACGTGATATGTACACCAAGGTACTTGTACTCCGAGACCGACTCTAATGGAATTCCTTTAATATTATAATGTGCAGGTACTGCTGTACATCTGGATATGCGCATAGATTTACATTTAGTAGAGTTTAATTGCATTGACCATGATTCGCACCAAAGTGACACTGCATTAATATCATTTTGTAACTGTCTTGATTCAAGGTTATTGGTTACTTCGCTGTATATGACGCAGTCATCAGCGAATAGTGAAATATTGGATGAAATATTAGATGGTAAGTCATTGATATAGATTAAAAATAGCAAAGGTCCTAAGACTGAACCCTGCGGTACTCCTGAAGTGACAGAAACTAAAGTGGAACTAGAGTCATTGATGGTAACCAATTGTTTGCGATTAGTCAAGAAAGAATGTATCCAGGTGAGAACGTTAGGGTCGATATTTAGTTTACTGAGTTTTAACAGAAGTAGTTGGTGAGACACTTTATCAAACGCTTTTGAAAAATCTAAGAAGATGCAATCTACACTTGACCTCCGGTCAAGTATAGAATGAAGGTTATGTGTGAACGATGCAAGCTGTGTTTCGCATGAGAATGACTTCCGAAAACCATGTTGAAATGGACAAAAGAAGCAGTTTGAATCTAAGAAATTTACTAAATTGGAGTAAATTATATGCTCAAGAATTTTGCATGGGACACTGGTCAATGATATAGGGCGAAAGTTTAGAGGACTATGTTTATCACCTCCCTTGTGAACAGGAACCACCCTGGCGACCTTCCAATCATCAGGTAAAACACCGAACTGTAGGGATTGAGTAAATATAGCAGAGAGCAAAATTGACGTATACATCTTCGTGTTTTTTAGGAACTTTGTATTGATATCGTCGATTCCTGCTGATGATGAGAGTTTAAGGGAATCAATTATTTTAACAATGCCCTCAGGATCAACCGCTAGCGGATACATTGGCAGGTAGTCATAAGATATGCAATCAAAAGTAGGAGAGCCTGAAGGAACCGAGAAACAACTTACAAATACATCATTGAGAATATTAGCGCAATCCACACTAGCAATGAGACTACCATCATCGGCCTTCAATGACACTGAAGTTTTACTGTTTCCTTTGGTGACATTCCAAAACTGTTTAGGATTGTTTATTAACATGGATGGTAAGGTGCAGTTAAAAAATACATTTTTGGCTTGATCTACAGCAGTTTTGTATGAATCAGCAGCAGTGTAATAAGCGACCCATCGTCGACCAGTCAAATCTTTTTTCGCAGCACGAAATAAACGCTTCTTCTTGTTACGCAATCTATTGAGCGCTCTATTAAACCATGGCGCGTCTGAATTGGAATACACTGTTCTCAGAGGGATATGTAAATTTAAAAGTCGATCAAGTTCCATCTTGAATAAGTTCCAATTATCATTAACAGAACGCTCATGAAAGCAGGGTAAAAAAGTTTCCATAAAAGTGCACAGGTCCCTATTAACTGCCTCAAAGTTAGCTTTACCGTAGTCTCGTACACGTTTGAAGGTATTAGGCACAACCGCCGACGGCATTTTTATATCAAAATGTAATAGGCAATGATCACTTAGACCCGGTAAATGTAATATGGACGAGACTAACTTCGGGCA
The DNA here is from genome assembly GCA_037355805.1 of Ixodes ricinus. NCBI lineage: Eukaryota > Metazoa > Arthropoda > Arachnida > Ixodida > Ixodidae > Ixodes > Ixodes ricinus. The sequence continues at coordinate 32,164 of JAZHYW010024274.1, forward strand.
TGTTGTTAGGATAAGGTCTAGTATATTGGCTGATGAGTTGGTAGTGCGGGTAGGTTTGGTTACCAATTGAGAAAGACTATAATCAGAACATAAATCTACAAAATTATTGCTTTCCGAAGAAAATGGCTGAGCAACTGGGGAAATTCCAGACCACACAATGTTGGGAAAATTAAAATCACCCATAAGAATCACCGACAAGATAACGGAGCCTCTGAATCAGTTGCTTCCGCAACAAGGACAAGTGGTGCTGGGGACAACCGCGAAGAGCCGCATTTGCTTTTCTCTGTAGGCTGTGACGAAAAATTCGGGTATAAATTCGCAGCGAACGGTCTACCAAAAATCTACTATTGCCCTGGTCTGCTATCAACAAATCGCATGTTATATGTGAAGCATCATACCACTTACGCAGCTTATTTGTTATATTATATTGCTTGTGTTATATCATATACGTATGTCAAGCGATCGGGTTTTTTACGCTGCCGTTGTTACTTATGATCCAAATTCCTCGCGAACAGCCAAGAAGCTGCCGGTGCCCCAACAAACGGTGCTTGGACAATGACCGGTATGGAGAGACGTCCCAGTGTCCAAGCCATCGTCGACGCAAATCGACGATGTCTCAGAATTCGGAATTCGGCCTTATCGTGGATTCTACCGCTCACGAACTTCGACTTCAGTCATCCTTGAATGTGATGTGTATCTACGAGGCAAAAAGCTACGATTGACCTGAACCGCACATTTTTGTTTCTGAGATTGAAGTACACTGGCTAACCAGTAGGCTGGCGCAAGGTTTGTTTCTTCAGATCTGCGCTACTTGTGGGGCGCAACTTTGAGTCGAAGGGAGACCAACAGCAAGGCTTCCAAATATTGTGGCCCAGGAGTAAATGTAAACGATTAACTTCTAGTCCCAGGGGTCGAAATGCCATGGCGTAACGTTTAGACCCAGGACTCCGAGTGCAAGAGCCTAACAGTTGGTTTTCGGGGTTTATTTGAAACTGTGTAACAGTTAGTCCCAGGAGGCCAAGTGCGAGAACCCCACAGTTGGCCCTCCGGGTACAATTGAAACGGTGTAAGAGTTGGTCCCAGGGGCCCTAAGTGCAAGAGCTCAACAATTGGTCCTTCGGGTGCAATATGAAACGGTGTAACCGTTAGTCCCAAAGTGTGCTAGTGCGAGGGTCTAACGGAAGGGGTGCAACAGCAGATCCCGTTACTGTAGTTCCCCTAGGGGCTTAATGGTTGTAGCAGCGTATTTGCTCTCCTTAGAGAGCGAGTCACACTCTCTTTTTTCTTAGCGTGTAGAGGTGCTGTTTTTTTTTACCTCCAGTCAACATACGTTGTCTACGACGGTTCCCAGTTTTTGCAGAGGCAGGGAGTTTGAATTGGGCCTAGCCTTGCCCCTGTGCTGAGCGACATTTTTCTTTCAAGTTGCGATAGAGGCATTGTAAGTGGTCTAGGAGGTGTTGTGATCCGGGGTTTTAGGTACGTTGATGATTATCTGGTGCTGTTCTGGAACAAAGGTTCTGTTCAAAACAGAGGTTTTTTATTGGGAGTATTTTAGAGCTGTTGAAATCGCATGCCTGTGGATTGAACGTCACGAGAGAAGACTCGTAAATCGTTGTACGGTCCTTAGATGTCAAACTTTACTTCTTACATGGACGTGTGTGCTGGACTATAGCCCTGGGAGCAAAAAACAAAACCTGTTCTCCCTTTTGTTTCCAATCATTCTAAACTGGTGAAGCGGAGGATTGCAGTTGGTTGCCTTCAGGAGGCACTGGTTAAGTCGTGTCCACCACTGCCTAGCTGTCTTGCTCATCAGGCTACTAGGCTTCAGGACGGTGGCTACCCAGTTGGCTTGCTGACTGGTGTGGCTGAGAAGGCCTGGTAAGAGGGCTTCGTGACTCATGTAAGGTTGCCACTGAACGGCCAAAAAGGAGACCTATTGTTTTACCTTGTGCGTGCATAAGGTCTCTCACAACCTCAAAACGTTGCGCAACGTCATGGTGTGTCAGTGGTTTTTCGGCGCCTTCGAAGTTAGGCGTCTTCGCGTTAAAGTCGACAGGGGTAGGGTTATTATTCCTGTACATGGAAAGAACCACGGCGCAATGTACGTGCCGTGCGGTGTCGGTGTGGTTTACAAGATTAAAGTTGTCCTGTGGCAATGTTTACATCGGACAGACCGGCAGATCTGTGAGTGAGAGGTTAAGATAGCATGCACTGTCGGTTAGATCATCGCCAGCAGGCAACTTGGCAGTACACTGCGATAGGTGCGGTTGCAAACCCGTTCTTGATAAAACGAGTATCTTAGGACGACACTGTCAACAGATGACTAGAGAAAGTTTAAGTCTTTTTACATTTCAAAACTAAAAGATAGGTGCGTCAGTTCGCCTTCTATCGCCTTGTTTGACAAAGAGTTGGCATTCTTGAGCAGGATTGACACGTGCGGGGAGGTGACATGATGTTGTTTGTTTTTTTATGATCGTGACGCTTGTCGATTTGTGTGTTTCTTCCAATAAATCAGTTGAGAGTCAGCGCGCTGCTTTGTACACTTCGTCGTTTGTGTCGTCCGTTACTTTTGGCGCAGTTTTACTTTTTCTTCAAACTAAATCTACCCAATTTGAATCGTCCGTTCACCATGCAGACCAACGCGAGTGATTACGATCTGGGAAGGGGGAATCGGTGGCCCAGTGGGCTGAAGCGCGCACCCAGCTCGACGCGCGTGGAGCAAAAGCTCGCGCTGCAGAACCCAGGGATCCTGGGTTCGAGCCCCACCCCTGCCCGTTTCGATCTGGATGAGCATCGTACCGGCGTGCGGTCGTGTATCACTACTGCGTGGTGAACGTTAAAGACCCCAGGCTAGCGGTTGTACCGCACTGGCTAAATTGCTCATCTACAGCGAGTGACTCGTCGCAACTTTAAATGGCAGACCAACTACACGCTGTATAAATATCCCCACAACCCCAATTATTATTATTACGATCTGGGAGCGGTTCTTTTGCAGGGACATGACAGCGTTCTTCACACGGTGGCCTTCGTCAGTTATACGCTCACCGGAGCAGAGCGGAACTAATCGACGACAGAAAAAAATGTCTGTCGATTATTCGTTTGGTATTCAAACTGACCACATGGCTCTCTCAAACGGCTTCAAAACCGTGCTGGATATCTCGCTCGATGGGTTCTTACGTTACATGCACAGTCAGCACGGAATGAAACCCGAACGCCGGAACGCGTGGCCAGTGATACAGGCTGCTCCAGCTGGAGGGCCCCTGAGAACTAATGAAAACGCACCTGGGTGCGAGGGGCAGGTCCTACAAAGATGTCCTCAACCCTCACGTGGGGTGTTTGGGACTTCCGCTGCGTTTCGCCGGTGGCGCGCTGTAAGCGTCGTCACTCGGGGTGCTTGTTGCCGCACTGTCGCCCCAGTGTCGCCCGGTCGACACCGGGCTGCCGCTAACCTGGGTTTAGCTCTTTGCGATAGGCCCTGCTCTGACAGGGGTGATGAATTTATTCCTTCCGGAATTGATACGCCCGGCATATCGGTGGTTACCAAAGAAAGCATTAGCAAGCGATTCCTCGCTTTCAAGAACTGACTGATAACCTCGCACGAAAACATGCGCATTGCTCATAAAAACCGAGGCATCCGCGTCAGTTTGTTTCAACATTTATTTTGTTTTCATAAAGAGTATGGTTGTGCGAACAAACGAATTTTATTTTGCGTTTATGACGTTTCACTATTTCTCAGAAACCGCGCGTGGCACGTTGTTCACCGCAGCGTGGTTCCGGTGACACGTCATCAAGCACTACCGGTCTTCCGTGCACGAAATGTTTCAACTTTCATTTCGCAATTGCTATACACAAAGCGATAATGAATGACAGCGCTGAAGAGATATCGCTGGGCATCCGATAGACAATGCGAGTGACAGTGCTTTTTGTATCGTATGTGACGGCGCTTACAGCGTGCCTTACCGGCGAAACGCGGAACTCCCAGACGCGCCGCGCGAGGGTCGAGCTCATCTTAGTAGGACCCGCACCCTCGCATCCCGGCGCATTTTCATTATTTCTCAAGGGCCATCCAGGTGGAGCAGCCAGTATCAAGGGCCACGCGTTCCGGCGTTCAGGTTTCATTCCGTGCTGACTGAACACCTGATTGTCACCAAAAACGAATGATAAAGCGGCGAAAAACAAAAAAAAAACTAAATATTTAACAGAAAACTTGCGCCCAAAACAAAATAAGAAAAATAACAGGCGTCGTAGACGACCATCGATGTTGGCGTAATAGCAGAATCGAGCGCTTGTGACGAACTGACCTCGTAGAGCCACGCAGAGCGCCTTTTGTAGACGCACGTGTTCCACGAACATTCGAACTAGAATGTTTGCCCTTCGAGCATTCTAAACAAGAAAATATCTCGGATGATGTAGAAAATAATATTACAACAGACTAATGAATATTGTGCGGCACTCAGGAATAGAATCTGGCGCCTCTGCATGCGCGTCGGGTGCGTTACCACTCGGCCAAGCACGCGGCAATATTGAATACAAGCGTTGCGTGAGTAACCACATTGCAGGTACGTTGTCCCATGCTTCTCTTCTCAGGTAGAAAATACAGGTAAACCCTAACTTTGCGGCACTAATTGATGCGACGCCCATCACACCGGGCTCACGGTGGGCAACCCTGGTAAACAGGGAGGAGGTTCGGGCGGTCCACCTGTCCGACGGACTTTCTCAGAAGGTGGCACAACGGCTGAGGGAGGAAACCACAGCCGACAATGGGAGTCCCAGGGTGTTGGACTCACACTTGCTGAGCAGCGATGGCTTCCTGCTAAGGTAAATCCCCTGGGGAGACGATGAGTGCGGTGTCCCGCCATTCCTGACTCTTAATAGCTCGTAAAATGCGTAAGTTTTTCTTCGAGTATATGCATGATTCCGAAAAAACGGTTAGAGTGCAGGCGAGCTGGTGTACGTTATACATGATGATTGAAAACCTGAGACTCTGGAGAGCTTATCGATGTCATGAATAGTAATCACGGTAGAAAGTGTTCAGTTTTCTCAATGGACATAAAGGATCTATATTATTTTCTTGAAAAGAAAAGACTGATGTCGGCGGTAAAGGAGCTGTTAGAGATAAATCTAGTGAAATTTCAGTCAGAGTCGGGAGTGTCGGTAGGTGGTTTTCTCATAGTTCTTGTACCGATACCTGCAGTCAACGATTATTTAGCATGATGAACGAATGTACGTGCGGCAGAAGGGTGTCTGTATAGGCTCGTCGTTGGCGCCGCTTTTGGCAGAGTTTTATTTCAACACCCTAGACAGAGTTGTGATTGAGAAGATGAGAGGGTTGCCCCCAGATGTAGGTTTTGTTCGAAGATATGTAGACGATATAATTGTGTGCACTTTTCAAGATAACCTTTCGGATTCTCTACAAAATGTGACAAGTTCAGCGGCCCCGGAGCTGCTTTTCACTGTGGAAAAGCCGGAGGAGAATGTCATTCAATTTTTCTATCTACGCATTTATGTGGGCAGTGGGCTATGTTGGGAATATGGGAAGCAGGCGCCAAAACCCGTCCTATCGAAGCAGAGTTGTCATTCTGAAATTGTAAAGGCAGGGGTTGTGAAGTCTCTGACCCAGAATGATCTACAAACGTCATGCATTCATTACATGGAACAGTCTTTAAAAAGACAATGGGGAAGACTGGAGAGGGCCGGCTATCAAGAGTTCTTCATGAAACGGCAGCTTGCTCTACAGATCAAAGATAAGCAAGATAAGCGGTGTGTCAAGAACCGACGGGCTGCCATTCCATATTTGCACGCCATTTCGCATAACTTGAAGGCATGGGCATAGAGATTTGGGGTTAACACTCTTTTCACATGTGATTTCCAAATGAGCTAAACAAACTCCTTTTGAGGCAGGACAAAACGAATGTAAAAAAATGCATCGCGACAGATCTGTTTCATGTGTCAGTGGAGTAGTGTATGAAATTCCTTTGGAATGCGGCTTTAAATATGTTGGTCAGACTGCAAGGTGCATTAACGATAAGTTGACACAACATAAACGCAATGCGCGGATTAACGCTTCAAACTCTGAACTAGCGAGGCATCTCCAGGAGTGTAATGCGGAAGCGCTTCAGGTAGAACTTGCAAGTGGATTGAGAGAGTCACTATATCTCGAAACAGCAGCAGGCCGACCAATACAATAAGGGGAGGCGAAATTTGCAGTTCAAGGTAAGATATTTGGTGCTGAGGCGAACTCTTTCACTGAGTGATGCTACTAAAGACTTTAAGGTCGTTCTATAAAGGATATGGGAAGGCACCTACAACGTTATCAAGAAGCTTTCTAATTTGTCTTACGAGCTCGTGCATCGTAAATCTGGTGAAGTGTGCGGGTCTATTCATATCGCCCACCTAAAAATCCCAGGAGATAGATGTGTCGCAGGTTCCAGATGGCCAACAATCGGGACCACGTTTTGCAAGATTCCACACCGTCTCTGCCACGGTACAACCAGCGATGGTGGTCAAGGCGGTGAAAGAGGGATCACGAGTCTTAAGCTGTATTATAATCATGCCCTGTTAAGCTTTTGTTTGTTTTCTTTTTTTGGGGGGAGGGAGGGGAAGGAGAAGAAAGTAACCGTTCTCTCGTACTGCAGTTTGGCAGACGTCCTCGCATTTTATTTCTGCCGCGCTATGGCCTCATTTAGTATTTAATTTGTCGCACACCGCGCCAGAGAGTTAGCAGAAGCGACGCAGCGCCCATTATCAGGCCCACCGCGACCGCATTGGTTCCGTCCGGAAGAGACTGACGTCGGTTCAAAGACCGAGTCAGACACGAGCTCGCCGTGGACACGACGCACTTTGCGGCATGACAACCTACCGGCTCGTCTTCGCCTGTTTGCAAGCAATGCTCTTCGGGGCAGCGAGAAAGCAGCGCGCTTGGTGCGGTTTCGGCGCCAGACAGGTTTCCCGAGACGGAGGGAAGTACCGTGGATTGCGCTTGGTCATCAACACAGGACAGCAGCTTCAGCGAAATGGAGGCTCAGGACGACTTGGCCTTCAACTACGCAACAACGCGCCATTCTACGTCAGCAGCTACCATGTTCCTGGGCACTTTAATAAGCTTCCGCGTACTCGGCGTTGCTAGTGGTTGGCTCGACAGGCTCTACAACATAACGGCTAACCTACCCGTCTTCGCCTCTTTGCAGGTAAGCTATATACCTTTGTGAAAATCGCCTTCTAAGCGCTGCCATCTTTGTCTGCTGGGGTGTGGAACGCCTTCTAAGCATGCACTGTTGCTCTGTTGTGCGCCGTATCAGACGCTGCGCGTGCGTTCACAGCTCAATATCTCATATTTTTTCGCCCAGGTGATAAGCGATGGAAAGGTCTACGCAAACGCTGTTGTTTACGCAATGACTATTTATATCATCTTGTTTTGCCGTGTCTGCACGAAATGCTTTCTATGCCGATAATTTCACTTTTTGAAACGGTTCCTTCGGTGACGTAGAGATAAATCTTAGACCAAACATCCCATTGGAAGAGCAGGCGGCAAAGATTATTGACGGCCAAAAAGAACACGTGAGAATATACAACGACATTAAGCGAGATCAGTGCTCCATCCGACTAATCACCAGCTGTGGAAGCTTTTTTTTTTTTGGAACACGATTTTGACGTGGTTATAATAACAAAAATTTGGTTGAGCGGACTAGTGCAGGACTCCGATTTTATACCGCCAAGTTATGTTTCCTTGCGGAAAGATTGTGAATCTCGGGGGGACGGTGTGGCCATTGTCGTACGGAAATAAATTAAAAGTGTTGTAATTTCCCCAATCCGAAATATTGAATCTTTGTTTATTAAAATTGTGATTCATGAAGCTCCCGTAATGATCGGTGTGGTGTATCGCCCTACTATTCCAGATGATATATTTTACATGTTTAAATGACTACTTATGCGAGTACTTGCGAAATTCTAACAGCAGGCTAATCTCGGCGTGGTAGTTTAAGTTTCCCACGATTGACTGGATAAATCTTCGCGTGGGTAGTAGTGAAGTTTCCACATCACACTCACTGCTGGATCTAGCGTTTTCTCATAACCTGACGCAAATGGGTCAAGAGGGTTCTTGAACACAAGGTTCTGTAGCTCTAGCTCATGACCTAGTATTCCTAAGCAGAGCGCTGCACTCTAAAAGAGCCTTTGCGTTTACTTTCCGCACAGCCCTCGGGGAGCCAGTCACTGCAACTTACGGAGGCAGCTCAGCGAATGACGATGCCGAAACATAGTGTTTAGACCAAAAAACGCAGTCTCCAGCTTGTGGCATTAAGCAATGCAAGCGTGACGTTTGCATTGCTTAATGTCACAGCTCAGACTGCGTTTTATGGTCTAGACATATGTTTCAGCATCGTCCTTTGCCGAGCTGCCTCCAAGTGGCAGTGATCAGCTCTCCGATTGTTCCGCGGAAGCAGACGCACGGGCTTTTTTTAGAGTGTGGTTCAAAAGGGCTACTTGTTCGAAGTTCTGGATGGAATCTCGGATCATGACACTGGTTATCGTCGCATATCCATTGAGATGACGCTATGCAACAAATGTTCGAAAGGTTTAATTTCCTGACTTTTCTGAGGCGGATGCCAATAGAATTTAAAATCTTTTAGGTGTCAATTATGATAGCTTCAGAGACTTTTCCATATTAGGCACATCGTCAATAGACGATATTTGGGAAAGTTTAAAACCTTGACTCACAGTGCTATAAAAATGTGTTCCTACACGAATCAAGATAACTGCATAAAACAATCCTTCAATAACGAGAAATATCATTCGCCTGAAGCATAGGTTATGAACAAAGCGGCGGCAGATAAAGAAAGAACGAGACATCCGAGAGATGAGCGGAAGTGTGGAATCGATTCTAGTAGTCTAAGACTAGAGGTTCAAAGTGCCATGTGCTCATATATAAACAACTCTATATTTAAATTTATGAAATCTTCTCTAGACAAATTTTGGCGACATTTATCTCCATCAAGGAAACCTGTGGCCACCATTGTAGAAAACAATTTTGTTATCACAAATAAACGTCAGATTGCTTTTTCATCTAATCGCTATTTTCAATCTGTGCTTTACGCGAGATGATGGTTACCTTTCCTGTTTGTCCATGTTTCTGATGGTAACCCTGCCTTATAGAAACATAGAAATAGATAAGCAAGGCCTGTTTGACTTGCTACTGCATATTGACGTAAAAAGTCCACAGGACCAGACGAAATATCGAATATGTTCCTAAAAAGTTATGCAGAGTGGTGTTCCCACTATTTCGAGATATTATTCAGGGTACCACTCAGCAAAGGTCGGATCCCCCGTGATTAAAAATACAGAAAAAAGGGATTTTGATATTTAAACAGGGTGATAAAGCAAACGTATATACTTACTGACCACTTTCACTTACCAGCACATGCTGTAACACTTTGGAGCATATAATAGTTAAATATTTTCTAAACTATACAAAGAGTATTAACATCCTTGGTGAAAATCGATTATGGTTTCAGACGGGGATTCTCTACAGCTACGCAGCTAATTGAAGTCTTCTCTGACTTTAGCATTAAAGGGAAGCTGAAACACTTCTTGAAAAAAGCAAGTTAGAGGTGAATTCGGGCGTATTTTTATCCCGTCAATCTAAATATCACGTTCGTTTTCACTCGGAGATGTAACTAAACGCAAGAAAACACGAAAATCATCCGCCCAGTCGTGACGTCGTACTAGGATCTTTGGACCGCCTAGCGCGTGTCGCTCGCTTGGGCAACGCGTGCAATTGCAAGCTTGTCAGGTATAATTTCCCGCACTGACACCAGCCGTGACGTCCCTTCCTGACCTTTTTGAAAATAGCAAGAGTGCGCGCGCATTGCTTTCACAAGCGCTGAAGACGCGTTAGAGCAGAGATTCCGAAAACGTCCTAGCGTGACGTCACGTCCCGGGAAGAAGGGGCTTCGGTGGTGCTTTAAAAATTAATTTGTGCAGAATCCGTGCATCAAAATTGATAAACTAATCTCGATATTCGGGATCCTGGAGGCCAAATTAAGGTCATTGAAGTGTTTTTGGTTCTTGTTTTCCAAATAAGGAATTAGCTTCAGTTTCCCATTAACTCATATAGGCGGATATCGTGTTTTTAGATTTCACTAAGGCTTTCGATCTAGAGTCAGATCGAGAATTATTATACAATCTGACTCACATTTTAAAGAGCAATCACAATTATCAATTCGTTAGGAGCATATTTATCAGATCGAGAACAGTTTGTTTCTTTAAAGGACGTAACAACTGGCCCATTGCCAGTAATATCTGGAGTTCCACAGGGCTCAGTGCTTGGGCCCCTTCATTTCATTTTGTATATCAGTGACATTCGGTGACGATTTCGATTCTGCGATAACTTTCAAACACTTCGCGGAGGACACGGTAAGTAATTATAATAATGTCTTCAATAGACGGCCCACAAAGACTGCACATAACATTTGCGTAAGATAGCGGCGTGGTAGTGATCGGTTGCCGATGGATTTGTATAATAATTAAGACAATTTATATGAACGCAACACGCATGAAACAAGCGCTAGAGTATAGATATAGTATTGAAGGTGCTCCACTTAATAAAGCTACCAAGTATAAGTACTTAGAGTCCACTTCACATCAGAGTTAAGCTGGAACTTCCATGTTGAGCAGGTACCTAAGAAAGCTTTTCAGAAACTCTGGATACTTAGAAGCAGTGTTGGAACATATGGGTACATGAAGTTAAATTAACAGTTTACAAATCTTTTATCTTGCCAATCATTTAATATGCGAGCTCCTCTTGGAACCATTCACCAGTCAAAACATCTATAGTGCAGAGGAAGTATTCAAACAAAACCGTTCGATTTATTTGTCATAGTTAAAGACCAACAGATTTTTGTCTCCGAGCTTAAGGCCCGAGCAAATTTAACCAGCATAAAATCCTGAATGGAAATGAGTAGAATGAACCTGTTCTTTCAAATAATCCATGGGCACTGCAGAATAAACGCTGCAAAATATATTTCCCATCTGAAACTATGCCGAAGAGAACACAACACACTCACCATGTCGAAACATTTTCGGTAACACAACAGATAATTTCAAATACTATTTGTTTTTGGTCAAATGTATAGATCTCTGGAATAACCTCCCTGAATGCATAGTCAACTGTACTGACTTAAATGCGCTTCCGAAAAGAGTTTGCAAACTTTCAGTGTATATAAATTACTACCCATTGTGTGTCTAATACGGACCACTCCTGCCTTGGCCTCAGGACTGCTGTAGGTATAAATAAAAATATCTGCAGACTCGACTCTTGGTGACCCAGAAGGAAGGCCACCCCAAGCCTTTCCTATTCGTTTTGGTTTTAGAAGGGGGTACTGCGCGTGTAACCTGGTGATCTAAAGTGTCGGAGCATGGTTGCCCGCTTGGTAATTCATCTGTGCATCATTTCCACTGTGAGGTACAATGGGTGCAAGTGCAATGCGTCATTTCCACCGCGAGGTGCAAGTGCAATGGCACACGTGAGCGGTGCCTCCGCCGGTGACAGAAAACCGGCGCAGCTTATACGAAGGGGCATTTTTGAGTCGCGGAGCGTAGAGATGAGAGTCAATAAATGACTACGTGTTGTTGGACCAGTGCGTTGTGTCACTCTCCAAGGCAGGTAGAGGCAAGTGAAATCTCCAAACGTCAAAGTTTCAATTCCGTCGTAGCTAGTATACTAGCTACAACGCAACTGCTTGTATTAGAAAAAGGTTGTCTTTGTACTATAGCACAAAGAAAACTTTTTTCTATATAAGCCGGCCGACTGAGCAGCTTGCTGGGTGGAACGACTAAAGGACTTGAACCAGTAAAACGCCCATGACAATTAGAGACGTAAAAAGCGTAAATGTTAACTCCTTCGCAACGACGTATGACGTAGCGTGCAACGCTTCTTGATTGTGAAGATTGCATTCACTTCGTCTGATGTGCAAAAGAGCATTACACCACCCCGCCGCAAACCTCTCCACTAGAGAGGACAGAGCGCATACGGTACAAAATAAACGTATCAAAGGTTTTGACACTCGTCTAAAACAAGGAAAAAAAGAGTACGACGGGAGATAAATGACGCAGATTGACAATGCCAACTGTTTTAGAACTGAAGCAGTTTGTATCTCACTTTCTAAGTTATCAGAGGGCAACGGGCAACGAGGTTATTTCTTCTCATCCGGCAATCTTTGTATTCTCGTTAAACTGTATCAATGTTGTAGTTGGGCAATATCTTGCTAAACATTTTAAACCGCTTATAGGTTAAAGCTCGGAAGGTCTGCAGATTCAGATTCCACGTCAGTCTGGCCGAATATCCCTGTGCGAGGAGCTTGCTAGGAATAATCCACGTTGCGACAATCCGGGCTCTGGTTTGATCTCTCGGAACATTGAGGACTGAAACCAATCTTGTTTTTTATTTTCGAAAGGGGCGCGGTATGTGAAATAATCGGCGCGAATAATTTGCCGTTAATACGAATAGTACATAAAAAGGACCAAAAACAAGACAAGGCTAGAAAGAACCTCTTTTACCTGAGATGTTACAAGCGGAGGATGACATATCAACTGTAAAAAAGGCTCCAAGATTAAACCAATCGCTTTTTTTGTATGCTAATAAAAATAACATTAAGGAGTTACGTTTAACAAAATACACCAGTCTATTTGGGGCTCCGACGGCGTTTCTATACCGTATTTGTTGGACTAAAAGTACGCAAAATAAAATTTTGGTTGAAAGCAATGTCTTTCCTTAAATAGACCGCACCTGGGGCATAGTCCGGACCCGCCACATGCGTTGTAAGTTAAATTCTTTGTTATTCGGCCACGTATAACCAAGATATTGATGCTCAACTTTCACCTGGTAGGCCGCTTACAAGTTGGGAGAGAAGCTTACCACTTCCTCCATACTACAGGTGGCCTGAACTTCTGTCCACTTCTCGATAATATCCGAAATTTCTTTCTTCTCCTTTTCGCTCGGAAGGATTAAGCGTCAGTCGTCAGTTAGTGCTCTTTCCTGCCTCCTTCGTATTTTCTTTCCTCGTCGTTTTGCACTTAAATATCTCAGAAATACGCTTTACACACCCGCCAAGTTACAGCCGCCATTGCTTACCTTCTCTTGTCTTACCGAGATACTGGGCCACCGAAGCGGGCGTTGGTGAGCCTCCACAAAGGCCTATGCAGGGGAGAAGGGCGCAGTAGAATCTAAAATGGAAAGGACCTGTCTTCCTCTGATAATGATGAAGTAAAGGAAACTGAATAAAAGGAAACAAGAACTAAATTCACCGTTGTGTTAGTGCCGTCCTCGAAGACGACGAAGAGTACCCCAAGAGCGCTCCACGATCCGCGTGACTTTGAGTTCTTTTCTCGGTAGCCATACCTGCCTGACGTATATTAAACGTCCTTTCCTAACCTTCTCTCGCCCCCCCCCCCCCCGTCTTCAATGTCGAGACCGTAACATCTCAGAAGTGGGATAGCCAGCGACCACGGCCCACTTCGGATCGAATCCTGCGGCTACGACTTGGCACAGCGGCGCCGAACGAAACCTCGACATGGCTGAAGCGAACGAGGAAGGTCAGCGGCGCAGCGAACGGAACCGGACCCGACAGACTGCGGCAGCGGGCCCTCCCCGACTTCCAGTCACCGTTACTACTGGAGCAGGGAGCACAGGCCTTGGCGGTAGCGATGGCGCGACCACGAGCCAAGGTAGTGTGGCAGCTGGAAATCCTGAACTCTCCGACACCGGTAATCAAGGACAAGGAACATCGGTGACGAGCCCATCGATCGTCCCTCCGGCAATTCAGACTGGATTGAATGTACCGACAGGCGACCTTCCTGGACTTAATTCTCTTGTACAGGAGGCCGTACAAGCCGCCGTGCGAGGAGCGATCACGGGCTTGGCTGACCTGCTACGTTCCACAGCTCAGCCCACGAATGACGCAAGACCACCGACAGACTCTGGTAAGCTGGTACCAGTGTTCAACCCCGTGACGAATCCAGCGCAGACCATCGAACATTGGATAAGAAAAGTCGACGAACTATCTGTGATATACTCATGGAACGAGCGACAGACGTCGTGTTTTGCGCTGACGAAACTGGAAGGAATCGCTAAAACATGGTACGACGGCCTCGGCCCTCGTCAGTGTCCAGCGCTCGTGGCTTGAATGGAAGGCGGAGCTGAAGAAAGCTTTTCCACCCGTCATATGCTTACAGCGCCGGCACCAAGAGATGGAAGCGAGACGGAAATTGGCAAACGAAACCGTCGAGCAGTACTTTCACGAAAAAGTCAGCCTAGCTCGACTCTGTCAACTTCCTGAAGATCAGATCGTGGATTATGTCATAACCGGCATCAATGACGAATCTCTCGTTCGAAGTCTGAGCGTTGTCAAGTTCCCGACACCGGAGGCTCTGCTGGAATGTCTAAAATGTTTGGACGACCGACTCGCCGTCATTGAGGAAGCGTCCCACCGGTCAGATGTGGCGACCGTTTCAGCGACTGTCAAGACAGTTCCATCGAATCACCGATCCACCCAAAGAGTTGTTAAACGAAAACCGGCCTTCAACTCTAGCGGTGAGCCGCGCTGTTTCAACTGCGACGAATACGGACATATATCTGCAAACTGCAGTAAACCACAGAAGCGAGAACGCTGCAGCAAATGTCAACGGACAGGACATAAAACAGCGGACTGCAGAGCAAGCGCCAAAGGTAGTACGAACGTCAAAAGTCATCACATTGAAGATAAACAGGAAGTGAATGCACGAAACGAGAAGTACTTTCAAGATGCTCTGGTAGACGGGAAGCCCATTCGAGCTTACGTTGACCTTGGAAGCCAGTGCGTTACGTTGCGCAAGATAGATGCCGACGATTTGGGAATCAGCTATAACGAGCCGTTCCGGGGATGCAAGATTGCGGGCTACGGTTCCGGTCAAGTTCTACCGTGTGGAATGACGGAAGCAAGCGTCACAGTGGACCAAGCTACAGCCCGCGTTCCAATCTACATTGTTCCAAGTGAAGCGCAAGCGATTCCGCTTCTCGTTGGACAGCCCTTTACTGAGCAACCACATGTCACAATCGTGCGAAGAAGGAACACACTTCGCATTTTTGAAGAGCACGGCAGCTTTGCTGATGAAGATGACCAGCTTCGATCCGTTCAAGTTCCTGATCTTCCGCCACGTTCTGTCACGCTCTGGGCCAAGGAGTCTGTCGTGATTCCACCGGACTACGTGGGAATTGTTCGTCTGACGACCAAGGAATCCGCCACAGGACACGTCTTCGTTGACGCACAATTTCGAACGCAAGAGGGCAGGGAACACTGTTTGCCTGCTTGCGTAATCGACGTCTCGGAAGGCGGCAACACTGTTTTGCCTATTTTGAATGTATCGAAGTCCGACCTCCATATTTCGAAAGGAGAAGTAGCAGCCAGAGGATCCTGGTGTTCAGGAACAATTGAGACTGCGTGCCAGCGAAAGACGACGGATTTGTTGGAACCGATTAAGGCGGAGGATATACGAAAGGGGCCTCAGGTGACTGCTGAAGAATTTGACAGGCTGCTAGAGCTCATTAACGAGTACCGTGACTGTTTTGCAGTCAACGTCTTCGAGCTTGGCTCTACGAGTGCGGCAGAGATGAACATCGAGACTGTTCCTGGGGCAAAACCAGTATCTTTTCGTCCATACCGGCTGTCCTACGACCAACGCACTCGAGTAAACAAGGCCGTTGAAGAACTGAAAGAAGCAGGTGTTGTCCGCGACTCATCATCCGAGTATGCGAGCCCACTACTTGTCGTAAAAAAGAAAACCGGAGAGGAACGACTTTGTGTTGATTACAGAGCGCTGAATGCGATTACTAAGAAGGATAAGTATCCTCTACCTCTTATCGAAGATCAGCTGGACCGACTCCAGGGAAACTACTGCTTTACGACGCTTGATCTGGCATCGGGCTATTACCAAGTTCCAATGGCTAAGGAGTCCCGAGCTAAGACTGCTTTCGTGACGCCTGACGGACATTACGAGTTCTTAAAAATGCCGTTCGGTCTCACCAACGCTCCAGCGGTCTTTCAACGTATGATGAATGCCGTATTGGGACCGTTGCGATATGGTGTCGCCCTAGCGTACATGGACGACGTTCTTATCCCTTCCACAGACTTTAATGAGGGTCTTGCTCATCTCGAGCAGGTCTTCCAGGTTCTACGAGCTGCGAACCTTACGCTTCGTATAAGCAAATGCACCTTCATGACAGAGAAAGTCACGTATCTGGGCTTCGAGATCGGAGCGACTGGACTCAGACCCAGCGACTACAAAGTGAAGGCTCTAATTGACTTTCCAACACCGTCCCGAGTGCACGAAGTCCGACAGTTTGTTGGACTGGTCAGTTACTTCAGACGGTTTGTCAAGAATTTGGCAACTCTCGCACAGCCATTAACGAAGCTTCTAAAGAAAGACGCACCTTGGGAGTGGACCACAGAGCAGGACACCGCGTTCAGCGTCCTAAAGCTGCGCTTGCAGGAACGCCCTGTGTTGGCCCTGTACAACCATGAAGCCCCGACGGAAGTTCACACAGACGCAAGCAAAAGGGGGCTGGGGGGCATGCTACTTCAACTGCAGAGTGATGGCCACTTCCACCCCGTGATTTACGTAAGTCGCCAAACGTCAGAGGCTGAGGGACGTTATCATTCATACGAGCTGGAAGCACTCGCCGTGGTGTGGACGTTGGAACGACTCAGGACTTATCTTCTTGGAATCGATTTCAACGTTGTCACGGACTGCAGCGCCCTACGGGGAACGATGAGCAAACGTGAACTCATACCCCGAGTGGCACGCTGGTGGTTGCGGTTGCAAGAATTCACCTTCACGGTTATTCACAGAGATTCAGCGTCTATGCAGCATGTTGATGCGTTGAGTAGGTCTCCGACTGGACCAGCGGAAGAAATGGAGGCGTGCGAAGGACTCCATATCTACGCTACAGCGATGGAAGAAACGGATGACTGGTTGGTTGCCGCGCAACTACTGGACGCCGATGTGAAACACATCAAAGAGGTTCTGGAGAAACCTGCGTCCTCGGCCGAGGAGCGCCGCATCCACTCCGAGTATAAACTCCAGAGGAATGTTGTCTTCCGAAACATTGATGGAAATTCATCAAGGCTACTGTGGCTTGTTCCGAAACCACTGCGTTGGCAGGTAGTGCGACGTTCCCATGATGATCTGGGGCATGTGGGGACGGAAAAGACGATCAAACGGATCCAGGAGAAATACTGGTTCGCAGGAATGAAGCGCTATGTACGGAGATACGTCGCCTCATGCGCAGAGTGCCTCTATAATAAGACGCCAACAGGAAAGAAACCTGGCATGCTTCATTCCATCGACAAGGTCGGTGTTCCGTTCCACACACTCCATCTGGACCACTTGGGACCGTTTCCAAGATCCAGACACGGGAATACGTACCTGATTGTAGCTGTGGACGGGTTCACAAAGTTTGTGATACTCACACCTGTTAAGAACACAGGAGGCCAAGCGACTACGCGATGCCTGCGACACATCGTTGGACTTTTTGGACCGCCGACGCGAGTAATCACGGACCGAGGAGTGGCGTACACTAGCACGACATTCAAGAAGTACTGTGAAAACTCTGGCATCATTCACATTTTGACTTCAACAGCCACACCGCGTGCGAATGGTCAAGTCGAGCGTTTCAACAGGACGATCACTCGCAGCGATTGCCACTTTGACGAAGGACAAAGGTGAGAAGATCTGGGATGAGGTTGCTGACCTTGTTCAGTGGAGCCTGAACAACACGTACCACAAAGCGATAGACAGCACACCGTTCAGATTGTTGTTCAACTTCGAGTCAAGAAGCTTGAATGGCGATCACCTCGATGACGCTTTGCGCGACCTGTCTACTAAAACTAGCGAAGAGATGTCAAATAGAAGGAAGGCAGCTATCCAAGCCATCCGACTTGATCAAGAGAGGCAGAAGCGTCGCTACAACCAGAAGCGACGACATGCTCCAACGTTTGAACCGGGAGATATCGTCGTGGTTCAGCGAGAACCGACGTCGATAGGAGAATCGCGCAAGTTGCAGGAGAAATACAAAGGTCCGTACGTGGTCACGAAGCGACTTCCAAACGATACCTATCGCATCGAGGACATACCTGGCCACCAGCGGACTCAACGTTTCTACACTTCAACAGCTCCCGTCGATAAGCTGAAACGACTCAACACATTCGATGTGGACAGTGAAGAAAGTTGTGAAGAAACATCAAGTGAGGGCACTTGATTGCTAGGATGGCCGAATGTTAGCGCCGTCCTCGAAGACGACGAAGAGTACCCCAAGAGCGCTCCACGATCCGCGTGACTTTGAGTTCTTTTCTCGGTAGCCATACCTGCCTGACGTATATTAAACGTCCTTTCCTAACCTTCTCTCGCCCCCCCCCCCCCCCCGTCTTCAATGTCGAGACCGTAGCACTTGTTTGGAAAACTTTTAAATGCTTGGCTGTCTGCATTGAAGACGAGGCCTCGCTGAAATTTCCTTTCCAAGTTCGAAAGAAGGATGACGGAGTTTAGTCCCAGGAACAGATAAAAAGGATGGGAGCAGTGAAATTCAGGCGGTACGCTCGGCAGCATGGTTGGCCAGCACGTAAGAACGTGCATAACGCAATCATAAATTTGAAAACCTGTAATTCGGCTCCAGTGAAAATATGCTTATTAGTAAATTACGTGAGACCCAAGTATTACCCAAGCATCGAGGAGGACGCTGGAAGTGTAATTCTACGGTCCACGCGCGCTGGCAGCTCCTCATACAAGATTCTAAGTACACTCTGCACAAGGCTTTGACAAACGCGCGTGCAAGGGCAAAATTTGTTTTAGGCTTTTGCTTCGCTACAACATGTTACTACTGCAGACGCCAGCATGTCCAGCGCGTGCTAAATGTACTCGCAGCATGCCCCTCGGCGCTTGGGAAATTTAGGAAAACTTCCATTGCGATGCTGTCTGCTTTGTGTGCTATCAAAACCCGGCCGATTGAGTCAAGGCAATCCACTTTCCAAAGACGTTGCCATGCCGGACAATTATCGCGTTTATTTAGGCTAAGGATTGGCCAAAATCAAAGACTATCTAAGAAATGCGGTGAGGTCATTGCTCATGCTTCGCGATTTAAGCGAGGTAAGGCAAGGCGACAGCCTCTGGCACCATTCATTGATGACTAACGCGCCCGATATTGGGCAGCCACAGCGACATATTAGCTGTACGTAGCGAGCGGCACTCACTCACCGGGGCACCACCTTGCGATCCCTACCGTCGCCTGACTCTGCCGGTCACGTGATCTCGAAATTCCCTGAATTCCCCCCGCGAGGGAAATGCGGTTTACTTCTAACCGGGGTTAGAGCTAACCGGCTTCGGAGCAAACGAGCCGCAGAGAAGCCTTTAGGAAAGCTGTGCCGCGCCGTGCAGAGTCAGTCTCGCCCCAGCGGTCAATCCCGCTACTACGCCGCCATATACGCCTGTGACGCTGTTCCTTCTCTTTCCTTTTGTTTCGGCACAAGTTCGCCACATTAAACTTTTAGCTTCTGTCTCACCATTTGTCTCCTCATCAATTATCATACGTGACAATATATCGTCTTCTGAAATGCAAGGCTTTATATGTCCAAGAAATCTATGGCATCTGATTCATATTCAATGTTTTTTAAAATGTGCAAAAAACTCTTAAGAAAGGCATTTTTAAGATGATTGACGTTGAAATTGGCACTTGTAGAGAGTTTATTTGAAGTTGTTCTTCAATCAAACAACTTTAATTGACAATCAAAATAATGTGCTTGTTGGAATACGTGTCTGTTTAAGTTATTCATTTGCGGTACAATTTGTGCTCATAACGTTGACCGCTAACAAAAGTTATCATTATTCAAACTATGTAAAATATCGGCAGAGGAACCTGGCTCTTATTGTTTACAAATTAGGAAAAAAGAAACACACTCTTATGGTAATTTGACTTTATTGTTGCGATTTCGAGAACTAGGTAAAAGTTTCTTGTGGGAAATGTATATTAGTCTGGCAATACACCCAAATGGGCGGCAGTTTTGTGAGCTATCGCTCAAATCTTGTAATTCGACTTCCATCCTTTTGAAGCCGAGAAACTCGACAACTAAACATTCTGCATAAAGTAGTTTTCAGCTTCGTTTAATTGAACAGTTCTACCAGCACACATATTTTTTTCTGTAGTTTTTGAAACATGACCCATTCTTCTTGCACAAACAACTGTAACTGAAATCGCGCAGTTTCAGATACATCGTGTTTAAGAACGTACTGGCTTGTATGTGCAAATCATATGTCATTTTATTTTTATTGGATATTACATACCTTAACAACTCATCATTAAAAACGTGGCTTTTTTTGGAAATTTCACGTTGAAATGCGTACGTTTAGAATTTCTTCTCAAATTCAAAGTTGTGTTTCGCTAAGATAACTTTAGCTGATAGTATAGGATATTGTATTTGTTGAATATGTATGTGTTTAAGCTTTCATTTTATAAATGGTTTATGCCATAACGTTGAAGGTAAGAAAATTCAGCATTCCAATTGGGTAAATTATTCGTCATAAGGAATATGTCCTAGATTTTTACAACAAATATTAGGAACCATGAACACATTTTGATGAATGAGCGTGGTGGCCAGCTGGCTCTACTATTGTAGATATAATAAACTGTGCACGGGGTTTCCATGTCGTGCAAAACGTATTTGAGAATGGCGAAACCCCCAAATATGTGGCCCGTGACAGTCGCCTAAATTTCGATATCCTTTCTTCGGTTTTCTTTTCAAAGTAAAATAATAAAAGAAATCTGAGAGCTAGAACATTTTTGCGATAGCAGTTTTCAGTTCTGTTTTAGTCAAGAATTCACCCACGAAAAATATATCTATTATAACTTTTCGAGTCATAACCTTTTTTTTTCGCGCAATTTGAATTCAAGTCGCCCTATAACTTTTACATCATATAACGGCAAGCTCTGAAAATTTGGCATCTGGTGCTGACCAGCTAGGGCTACATATCTGCGAATACAGAGCGCTCGGCGATACGTAGTTTATTTTCGAGGTATAAAAAACAACAGTACAATATTCTTTTTTATTGTTTGGAATAATGGGAGGACACCTCGAAGATTGCTCTCCCGCAACCTCGAAATAACTTTCGGATTTAAGTACGGTGGGAATTGGTGAGGTGATGCCTTTAAAAGGGTAAAACAGCAAAAAGACACGTATCGAAGAAGTCACAAACGGAGTGGAACGCGTAACGCCGGAATGACCTCGAGGGGCAAAAACAAAAACAAATTTCCGTGGAAAGGTCGAAGCGTATTGCCTATCTCCGTGGCGTAACTGATAGCACAGTGACTTTATTAAGCAAACGCTCGGAAGAAAGAAAACTCCCGTGAGCCGTGTAATCCAGCATGTGGCAGCAGCACTTCCTTTCTCCCGCCCTGCGTCGATAAGAGTGATAAGAGAACAGCTTGTCGCCTTTCGTATGTGGACGTCGTCGTGCGCAATTGTTGATCGTTCCGTGCGAGCCATATGCTCCGTTTCACATTAATTTGGACCACAGCCAACGCCACGATCTATATGCGGCCTTCGTCATCTTTGTGCGTTTGCTGTATCACCAACAAAACTGATCATGCGCATCACAAAGTGCAGGATCATGGCGCACTCATTGTGCGCTATTGGTCGCCCTTGTGCACTAACGCACAAGGTCGGCGAGTGCCACGACGAGCCACCTCGGCGCTGCATCGATTATACTTCGTTTCACCTAAGGTCCAGAGACGCAGCCGACGCCACGAGCTTACGGGACCGATGAAACAGCGTCCAAAGTGCATAGTCACTGGGCCTTCCCGGTACACGATTGGTTCAGCGATAGTAGAACACGTACAGAAACACGATGAACTCAATATCGGTGCGTTTTTCACTCTGTTTGATTGGTCCCATCAGTTCGTAGCGTCGACTTCGATTGAACTTCGAGTGAAACGTAGAGTTACGCTAGGATGGAAAGGTGGGGCTAGATGACTTAGAACAGCAGGCTATCCCACTGATCTCCACTTGGGGGCTGGACGGCGCATTCAGCAAACAGGTATGAAGCCACCGGAAGTAAGCGGCTTGTCCCGGAAGTGAGCGCTTGGCAGGCTTTGTAACCCTTCCGAGTGCTGGTTCGTAAAGCGTCGAGGGCGCTGGATTTTCGCTTGTCACCTCAAGAGAGCCTGCTTGTTGCGCAGTAAGAGCGCATGCAGACCCGAGAAGTATCATGGGAAGCCATTCAATGCAAACATTTTGAGATTCTAGTTGATCAAGTGTGCATATGTCCCAAGTTCAAATGCCTCATTCTCGGGATTTAATTCGGAACATGATTATTAAAACCTACTCAAAGACACAGGAAAGCATGGACCAAAACATCGACTGAATGCACTAGGAAGCCCAGCAGACGCCCGACTTCCGGGACAAGCATCGAACTTCCGGTGGCTTCACTTGCGCCCTGCTCGGAGAGCGGCTATGCGCCATCCCGCCACCTATAATAGAGATCAGTGAGATATCCAGATCAGAACTAATTTTCGAGGTGCAATGGGCCACAGCGGGGCTTGAGCCCTCGGTGGGGTGCCGCAAGGCGGCGTGTTTGTTTGTTTTGCTTGTTTGTTTATTCAGACTTTACAGTCTTCAGTAACAGGGCAAAAGGCAGGTAAGCTCTGCCTGACGCGGCCCCGTTACCGGTTGACAATGCTCAGCACAGCACGAAAAAACACTAATCACAAACAATAAACAGTGAATAGAAAAAAAGATAACGTAATTGTTATACAGTAGTCACAACATAGTTGAGGTAGTTGTATATATGACACAGAGAAGACACTTTTCAACAATAGAAATTAACAGGTGTACAAAAAAGTCTAACATTGCTAACTACTTGAGTCAGTCTTCGTAACAAAGACCGCAATATTTACGTAATTCAAATGTATTGTGGCATATTGTTTAGACTCTGAGAGCTCCGGGACGCTTTAAATTATGTTACAGGAGTCGCATAACAGATGGATGTCAGTAAGCATCACTATAACTTCCGAGGCTGTCCTGAGCCGGTGTGCACGCTTTATGTTCCTAACAAGGCGCACACAAATTCTAAATATGAGGGAACTGCAATCAAGGTTTCGACAAAATTATGGTAGAACACAAAGAAATCATTCTGCTGGGAACGTGAGGTGTACTCTCTGTGTTTCACCAATATAAGCATTCCTTCGTTGAAAAGCACACGTGTTACGGAGGCTAACTCTCCGACGAGCCGAAAATCGACAGTGTTAGTTAGAGTACAGTAACTTTCAAAAGTAATAACCGCGGGTGTGGGGCACTTTTTAAGTACTAAATTTTGTATATTTGTCATTTTAAATTAACATAGCTGCAGAAGTTCTTGGCGTTTAAACGCCTTCTGCACGTACATTGCATTTTTAAGAAACAAATTGTAGATGTTTCTTGATTAAAACTATGCCCCATTGTAGTATGTTTCATATTGCTCCATGCACAAGTTAGTCAGGAAAATAAAAGCGTTCGAACGCATCCTTTGAAAATTGAAGCTTTTCCCGGGGTCAAGGAAGAGTTAATGACATGATCAATGACCTTTCCGACGATGTCGTATCGTGTCTGAGGCAACCAATCCTAGTCCCCTGACCCTCTCACTGGATATGTGTGGATAAGAGAGCTACTAACATGACCAGAACTGTTGCTTTTAAAACAGTCACAATCGGAAAAAAATAACTGCAATGTTTGCGGCTCTTAGCTGAACCCCCAATTCTTTGGTGGGCGTGCCAGGCGTATTATGGTTGTTTGGCGCATCAAACCCCGAAATGTAACTTTTTCTGCTGCTTCGACGTTAGCACACTGGTTTCAAGCGTTAAACGGACTGTGCAGCTTAACTTTTTTTTAATTTTGTAGCGGTACTGATATAGAGCGTAAAATCGACGAAAAGCTAAGCATTGTCCACATGTACTATGGTACACCGTGTGACACTGATGGTACCAGTGATCTCCATAACAATTTACCGGATCGCACTTTTCCTATCCGCGAAGACGGCCAGCTGACTAGCCTAAAGTCAGCCGTGTGAAGCGTCGCAGATGCTAGGGCAAGTTTGAAGACACAATGTTTTACGTCGTATAACCCACATTATAATTTAAAATGAAAAACTAAGGGCGACTATTTTTTGCGCACGACGTCCACAAATAAATATATATATATATATATAAATATCCATCACTTTTTATCACTAAATTTAAAATTATTTGTACACTGTTAGGTTCGCGTTTTTAAACTTCAAATGTGTTTTACGAAAGAGTTACACATAAAAGACACCACGGACAGCACATCGTCCGACATTCAACACATGATGAATCGCCAACGCTCGCTGACAGAAGGTTGCGACACTGCGCGAACAATTTCGGAAAGATGCTGCGTGGGGTACGCCGGGCGCAACGGCTTCACGACCGTTCGAAGGGCAAAAGATTCGCGACGACAAAGTAGCGTCTTCCAACTTCAGTAAGCTAACGGGGCTCGAGAGTCCCACGCTACATTTCCGCAGAGCGAGCGCGGCCGGCTAGATGGGGCGCAGTATGCTCTCGCGTCACGATTGCTACCATTGCTACGTTGTTGCTCTGCCTACACTGATGACATGTGCACTGACAGTCGAAGAAGCCCTCTCGAGACTTCATTCGGAGTCCAATAGACGACTTTATAACGCGATAGACTCTCGTAAAACTGAGAGTAAAGTCACTTCGGTTGGCGGTGTAAGCGGCGGCTTTATGTTTGTTGACACCTGCGTCGACAATGACAAATATGCACAAAAACATTAAATATAAAAAATGGAGCCCGCAGAAAGAAACACAAACATGCAAGGGGCATGGACAAAGTAGAAGACGTTAACGCTACGGAATGGATATACATACAAAATACACTGGAAAAGACAAAAATATTTAAATCTAAAAAACGGAATTGACTTGTCAACGCCAAGGTGAGGCAATGCTAAGGGAGAGCAGCCGGCAAAAAAACGGCAATAGTCCTATACCCAGCTAAGGATGTATTTGTGATCGCGGTTATAAAGCAGCGGCGACGTACGCCCCATGAAGCTGGCTCAATAAAATTCTCGCCCCGAGCGAGCGCGTGAATGGCTCTTTTCCACTTTTCTACTTCTGGAATGCAAAAAAGAAGGTCGCGGGTCTATAGCCTAGGCGACACAGATATCAATAAGCCATTGGCTATGGCAGTGCAATATTGACCAGCCTTATACCATGCACATCACCAATATTGGAAGACTCTTTGGCTTTGACAGTTTATATATTAACCAGCTTAAGCCAGTGTATATTCAATATCGGGAAGCCATAGGCTCTGACAGTCCAATATTGTACAGGTTATGCCGGCGTATATCCAATATTGGAAAGCTATTGGCTTTGACAGTCCAATATAGGACAGCTTATGCCGGCGTATAGCCAATATCAGAAAGCCAGTTGCTCTGACAGTCCAATATTGGACAACTTATGCCGGCGTATATCCACATATTGGAAAGCTAATGGCTTTGACAGTCCAATGTTGAGCCAGCCTAGGCCAACGTGTCACCCATACTGGAAAACAATTGGCTTTGATAGTCTATTGTTGTCCAATGTGATACCAATATTGGAAAACATATGCCTCAGTTGGGCTATTGTTGGTCCATTCTTTGCCCCGTCAAATCCAATGCTGGCCTAATACCGTGTGCTGCCCGGGGTGGCATGCAGGTGGATTGAGGTGTCGAGAGAAAAAATATAGTAAGCCTTTCATGGTTTCAAGTCTTCACTTTTGCTCTCCCACATCAGTCTTTTTCAGAACTGCAAGACCTTACTGCAAAATTGCATGCACGCAGCACCACTTGGCGAAATCATATTCATCAAGCCAAAGGTAGGACGGCCTGTGATTCGAGTTGCCCTGAGACCATGGGGACCTGTACCGACATGAGCAGACAGACAAGTTCGCAGCTTCATGCACCAAATAAAGGGGAGACAATCGAAATAAATTATTTTCTAGCTCAGAAGTCCAATGTCTGTTGTCTAGCCATCCAAAATATCCTGACTGGGTAACTGTGCATGACTAGCCTAAAAATCACGGGGTTCAAACCCCAAACTCTCAGTTCGGGGTTGGCTAATGGTGTCTCCATTACGCATTGTCACCAACCAATGTTAACTTTAATCCGGCTCTTTGTTACTCGTAGGCATTAGCCCCAAAAACGCTTCTTCTGAGCTCGATCACGGACAGCGAGGAAACGGACTCCGCTCCTGAAGCAACCGACAAAGAACCAGAGAGACCAGCCAAGCGCAAGGAGATGCCCGTGCAGTTGCCAATTGGTTGTATTTACAAAAGCATGGACCTTAAGGTCACCAAGGAAGTTCGGCTATCAGCTGTACATTGCTCTGAGATCGAGAAAGTCACTCGCCGGCAGATTCAAAATCCCTCATATGGAAGCAAGAATGGAAAGGCAGAATAACAGCGTCTTTCTTGGGTCGTGTGGCTACATGCCAGAGTGGTGCCAATGGCCTTGTTGGTGGACGTTATGGGGTGTATAAAGGCACCTCGTGTTTCAAACCTCCGTTGGGGCTCCGAAAAGTAGCCAGAAGCTGAACGAGCATTTATTGCAAAGCAGTTCCTGAAGCATAAGGACCTGCAACTAAATCAGTGTGGTTTGTTTGTTGCAGGAAGCCTGCCCTTTCTAGCTGCATCCCCCAATGCCATTGTCTCTCGCGTATGCTGCGAGAAGGCAGTCCTGGAGGTCAAGTGTGCTTCGTCAATGAAAGATACTTCTCTCACTAGAACTTCCAAGCGTTTACCTTACCTGGATGAGAACCTGCAGCTGAGGCATGATCACGATTATTATGCCCAATTACAATCACAGATGGTAGCCACGAAGTTCCGTCGAGCTTACTTTGCTGTTTTCACTGGACCTCCCATATATGTTGAGGTTATAACCTTTGATGAGAATTTCTGGGCAGCTGCAAACTTAAAGCAGAGAGCTTTTTTTAACCACATCTTTCCAGAACTGCAGTCCATCCGAATCTTCAACCAAATGGAATGTGCGAGGACATGCTCCTGAAATGGTGCTAGGTCGGGCCGTGTTGTGAATGTTCACTTTGTCGCGACATTTACCACATGAAGTCTGTAAACCTTAAACGCACACCAAGATCATGGGTGTGCACTGCATGCCAAAATGTCAGCCAGACTGGCGACAACTAAATGTCAGTACAACTTGTTCGGTCTTCTTTTTCGTGTTGCTGCATGTAATTAAAAATTTCAAGAATATATTTTTGCTGTTCCTCTTGATGTTACTAGTCAAGTATGTTTATAAGTTAGTTTTACAACTTAAAGAACCCCGAATCTTCTATATGCATACAAAGTCCTGAACAATTTGAAGAAAAAGCATGTAGAGCACATACCAGTTGAGTATTTTGTAATATTTCGTTCATGAGGGACTTAAATTATAAAAAAGCCAAAACCTGTCAAGTTGGCAGTTTGAGTTCCAGGATTTATCTGCCACAAAAACATTTTGGTTGGGTCTAGTTGGTTTATGTAAATTAAAAGGTTAAAAGTGCAAACTGAAGCACGGACGAAATAAGACACACGTATGACATGAACAGGCCTGCCCTTGTCGTACGTGTGTCTTATCTCGTCTGTGTTTCACTTTGTACTTTCATTTCTCACATGTAAGTAGTAGTCAAAAATTATGTACCTAGCAACCAAAAAGTAAGCGTAATAAAAATGCTTGTATTTACCGATCAATGCAGTCTGGCACTTAAGAAATTATTAGAAGGCACACTGACTTCCTTCACACTTCACCATGTGTTGCTTCCTTTGCGATGAAAACATTCAGTGATGCACAGCCAAGCCCTTGTGGCTGTTGATAGGAGTTGGCGGGTTGACATGCTCTGCACACACGACCGCTAATTTGTCCATGGTTGCATAGCCTTCAACGCCGACTGTTCTCACGAGCTTTCCTAGCGGCTGTTGATAGAGTTTGCAGGTCGACAAGTTCATCATGTTCACCACAACACAACTGCTAACTTCTCCATAGTTGCATAGCATTGACTGCCAGCTGTTCTCACGAGCTTTCCTAGCGGCTGTTGATGAGAGGAAATTGCAGCTTAAGCAAGCCCGCCACACACCGCTGCTTTCTTGTCAATGATCGCATAGCCTTCATCGCCGGCTCTTTTCACGGAACTTACCGGAAGCTCAGCCTGGAATAATCTAAAAACTTTCAGCTTTCGAATTGCTCTTTCAACATGGATGCGGACGCTGGAGATTTTTCTTGACGTAGTGACTTCAGTTCCAGGTAGTTGGGTGCGCTTCTTTGTTAGTGAGGGCATCAAAAGGGTTGCGCCTCGAGCTGCAAACATGTCTTCACAGCGGAACCCTCTGTCGACAAAAGACATCTCCCTCTTCAACCATGTCAAGTATCCAACTGTGCAAGGTTAGCTCGTTGTCAGAAACCCTGCACCCCCCCCCCACCAGGCTTTCGAAACAAATGTGATTGCTCCTGACGGGAATACCACAACAAGCGGCT
The DNA here is from genome assembly GCA_037355805.1 of Ixodes ricinus. Classification (NCBI taxonomy): domain Eukaryota; kingdom Metazoa; phylum Arthropoda; class Arachnida; order Ixodida; family Ixodidae; genus Ixodes; species Ixodes ricinus. The sequence goes on from JAZHYW010024274.1 coordinate 60,751, forward strand.
TGATGGTATTGTGGTTGTTTGTAGCTGGAAAAGTTTGTCTTCTGGCCTTCATTACAGTTGGTCTCTGGATAAATGCTTCCGTGCAGTCAATTATTCCCCTGACATGGTCAAACAACGGGTCTCGAAATGCTCGTGGACGATGGGTTTGAATCGACCGTCGAGATGGCCAGATGAAAAACTGTTTCAGAGTTTCTGCCAAAACATCGAGCCACGAGTGCAAAATTACACTTACAGTGCACGCTGAGATGTCAAATCGACATGCCAGGCCTTGTGTTAGAAGATCCAAGTCGCAGCCTCATGAGCACTAGGATAAGTTGCTGCACTGGATCTAGGCATGTCCTGTATGTCAGATTCCAGATGGACTTAGTGAAAAATACACCAGGCCGAGATCTGGTGTGACTTGATGTTACACCAGAGTTTTTCACAGATGTGATTTGGGACATTTCCTGGTGTTCTGCATTACCAGAAATCTGGTGTGTTGGTGTGACACCAGAAATCTGGTGTTCTGATGTGATCTACAACCTGCGTCCTGGTGAACAGCCATGGTAGCATATCAGAGCACCTGATGACTGCGTTGCTTTACTCACAAAAGGTACAGTGATAAGTTTGACAACAACGGCCGCTGTCATATATACTTCTTATCAGAAAAAGGAAAGCACAACAGTAAAACTTCGATGCTTTACCGCCGCAGGAGCGGTCAGCATCAACTGAGGTTTGTCCGGAGCCACCGCCCTGCGTCGAAGAACCGGACGCCCCGTCGTTTCTGCAATTCTTGGCCTTTTCAGCTTGCGGTTGACTCGTGTCTTGGTTACGCTGATCCGTTCCGCGTACCCCTCCGCGCCAGAAATCTCCTTCTTCTAAGGCATCACATTCGACAGATGGCTCGATTTCCTTGTCCAGCTCTTTTTCAGGGAAGCTTCCTTAAGTAAAGGAATATCAAATGTTTCTTCGAGCTCACCGATGTCGGTTGGATCCGTTGCCAGCAGGACGCCAATCTTTTGATAATCTTTGTTGTGGCGGCCTGGCAGGGTAACTTTCTTCGCTCAGTGGTCGACGCCCTCCGCCTGGGTAGTAGGCATGATCTGGGTGTTAATTTCGGTTTTCGGCACCAAAATTGCAATAATTACTAGCCTTCTTTGTTGTTTTACGACCAAACCAAGCTCGTTTTGAAGTCAGGGAAAGCGCACCAACACACATCTTTTTCGGCTTCGACACACAAAGAAGACTCTCTTTGTTTTCTCAAACTTAAACAAGAATACCGGCGGAAAGTGGAAAGAGAAACTCTCGAAGAGGCGAGTTTATGAGCGCCCTAGCAATACGTAACTGAAACGAAGC
>JAZHYW010024275.1:0-14871 GCA_037355805.1 Ixodes ricinus
ATTGTTTCGTTCGAATTTACATGCTAATGCATCTCCGTTTGAGCAAGGATACATCAGAATTTTATCATTTCTAACATATGTTATATGTTCTCGCGTATGAATATTTTTCTATATAAATAAAATAAGTCACCAGGAAGAATAGTAAAAACGAAAACTTTAATAATACACATGAACACACACACTACACATCTCTCTTTTACAGTCCGATGTTAAAAGCGACTGCTCGGAGAGTATCCAAAACGTTGCTGGGAACGTACTGCGACAATATGTTTTCAATCCTAATGTTGCAGTCTTGATACTTCCGTTTGGGCATCCGAGCGGCGTGTCCCGTGCTTGCTTGGGCCAACTTCATTCCAGTGAGGGCTTGCTCCTTTTTGAGTGCGGCCAGGAAAGCCCAGATCGTGGGCGAAGCGCAGGCAACTGTGGACTTCAGACATGACAAATCGAGAGTACAATTACCAATCGCTCTCTGTGCACGTCAAAACGCGCAATTAATGGTCCTTACCTGAAATCCCCTGTGCCAGGCTTCAGCACTGTTCTTCGTGCGTGGCAGGTGCTGGTGGACCGCGTCGTTCACGTTCCACAGTGACAGCGCGAACATCGGCGATATTCTACGCAGACCACGACGACGGCCCAAGTACGTGTCTTCAAAGTATTGGTCAAGAGGCATAGCTTCGTCGGGGAAAATCTCCATCTGGGAATCAAACGCGGCGTCCAAGTCGCCCGAGGAATAAACGCCAACGCTGGAAGCATCCTCATCTAGAAATACGTAGACACGATCGTTGCGTCAGAATATACTTAGGAGATACACATTTTCGCAAACTTACCAAGACAGAAAAGTCTTTGTCGGTGTCATAGCGCTGTCTGAGATCGTGGTTTTCCTGCACCTTCCTTTGCACGGATTGTGCGAGGTGAAAGAATTACGCCTGAAGGCGCACGCCAGGAAATTGGTTCTGGAACGAGTTCATCGCTGCGAGCTCGAAGTCCGTCTATATCACCTTGACGTTGAGGTGGTTGATGTGGGCTTCCAAAACGCTGAACAGTCTAATAGAACCGGAAGAAAAAACAAGTATAACCTGCAATGTTATAATAACCGACAAACTGTTCAGAACAACAGCATGTCTTGCGTAAAAATGAGCAGCACGGGAATATGTCTCACCTTGCGTACATTGACTGTGTCTTGTTCGACAGAAGAGCAAAAACGAGTGGCACAACAGTTCCATGCAGCGATCCCTGTATGGTGTACACTTGGTAGAAAAGCGAGGGGGACATTTTAAACGTCCCATCGGCAAACCAGAGCTCCGACTCTCCAAGCTTCCTCAGGTTTTCAGCGGTAGAAAATAAAAGTATCCGTTCCGAGTCGGCGAAGCCAGTGTCATGGAGAAGGAAGTCCTCCCCACGCAGGGTTACCTACGAAAAATAGCGCCACCTGTCAGCTAAAAGAACGCAATTCAACATTACCTGTTGCGACCACCATGTGCACTGATTTTTCGACAAGCTTAAAGTTTGTCAATACCGCATACCTTGAACTCAACTGGGATTTCCAGGTTACCGCTTTGTTGTTGGGATAGTATAAGGGTGGATGGCGCGCCGTTGCTGCTTGCGTAGCGTTCGTCGCATCGTGCTCACACTTGGCATCTGTGAAGCCAGAGCGTCTGATGAGGCCGCGGCAGCTCCGAGAAGTATCTGGTGGTTGCTTTCCTGTCCCTCGACTGTCAATAAAAATATCAATATGATTGGTGACTTCTTTTCGCAGTTCGGAGAAAGCAGGTTCTACGATTTACGAGAAAAACGGTAAAGCTCGGCGCTTACCTGCTTTCGCTTTCGTGACGTCTCTCACTGCAAGCAGGCTGTTCTCCACAGGGTCGCCGGAGTGAGTGTGCTCTCCAGGTTGAAGTAGTACCCAAGTCACCGCAACATCTGTAGGTAGCTTGGCTTTACAGATATCCCGCTTTCTACAAACCCAGTACATGTAGGACTCTATCTTCTTGTTGCATGTGTAGGAATGGCCCCCATAAAGAAGCATATTCGCTCCTCTCTAGGTTTTGACAAACTCCATGCCCTGCAGATGAAATAAGAACTAGTTCAAGCTTGGACCGGCTTAAATATCGCTGGGCAAGAAGCATAGTGATCCTTATCAGTTCAGGCGGACCGTCCAGAGACGAACCGAACCCCGAAGAAGTCTATAGAAGCTTTCTTTTGGGGGAGGGGCAAGAAGGGGCAAGAAGCACGGTGACCTACTTCTTTGAACGGCCAAGACCTTTGTACAACGCCGGAGGACGTTCAGTAAAAAGAAAATATACAAATTTCTAGTCCTTCCAACTTCAAAAGAAAGACCGAAAGGAAGAATTAAAGAGACCTTCACCCCGAACTCTCTTCCCGCAATTCGACGAATTGCCCTTCGACAGGTTGCCCTTTTCGACGAGTTGCCCTTTCTGCGAATAGGCCTATGACAAGTTGGCCTATTCGACGAGTTGGCCTTCGACGAGTGGGCCTTCGACGAGTTGCCTTTCGACGAGTTGGCCGGATCCCACCTGGCTAACGCCTTTATTCTGACGAAGACCTGTCTCAGGGTCGAAACGTCGAATAAAATCCTCCTGTAGTTTCGTTTTCTACACCGTCACCCTGCATATCTCTCTTTTACGTAGCCTTCAGGCGCGCTATCAAGCCAACATGCCCCTATATATATATATATATATATATATATATATATATATATATATATATATATATATATATATATATATATATATATATATATATATATAATAAGTCAAAAGATATTTCGGAGTTACTTTCGGTACTTTCGGAGTTATTAATACGAAGTTTGTGCGACGTTCGAGCGGAACCGCTAACTACATATATATGTATATATATCTATTTCTTTTTTTTCTTTTTTTCTTGGAGAGGGCGGTTTGTCGGTGTCTCTCTAATGGCCAGTTCGTACGACAGACGATCCTCGGATGGATTGATCACGTGACGACGTGTCCCCGACTTCCGTCCGTCTGCCCAAGCGCGTCCACACGGGGAGACGAGGAGCAGACGCCAGCGAGGGACGAGGACCGGAACCTGTTCGCCACCCCAGATGTGCCGCCAAACTCCCACATCGCACCGTGGCACCGTTGTCCAGAGGAAATCCGACGTTTGCTACCGCGATAGAGAATCGTAATGCACGCCGGTGTTACGACACAGATCGAGACAGGAGGCCAGTGATAGGCTTCGCTACAAGCGCCACTAGCTTTATTAACCCAAGGCATGGCAGCGACACAGGCATGGTCCTGCTCGAGAAAGGCTTCGGCATAAAAGCGACGAAGTTCTGCAGGCTCGACGGAGTTTGGAGATGATTTCACGCACTCTGCGCTCGTGCACAGCACTCACGCACTTGCACCGTAGCCACAAGAATGGCCTTGCTCGGTGAAAGGCTGTTTGGACGTGCAAGAATCATCGCGGCGTGCTAGACTGTACGTTTTGCCGGCAAGCTCCTTGACACGGACCCGGAGGGTATACCGGAACCTGCGTCGCGTCAGCCGGACAAAGTTTCTGCGGTTTCTTTCACGCGTGCGGACCAAGAATCGCGCGTCAAATTGAGCCAGCGAACGCACAAAACACAACGACGCGCCATTTTTGTTTTAATCGTCGAAAACACAAAACAAAAAAACATTGTACCCTTGCCAGACTAAGCGCTTTTCAAGTCCAATCTCCCGCCAATAGTCCGCGAGTGAAAAGGCGCTCAACTTTATCAGTCCCCCCGCCCCAGGTCCGCGGACGAGGCGCGGATCGCAGGAATCGGTGACGTGACGGTCACGTGGTACACGATCCGCGGACGAAAATCGCGATTCGGTCCCTCGTGTGAATCGGCTATAAAGAGCGCTGGTGGTCTAGCCATCATTCAACTTCTTACGCGTACAATAAAAACCAAAAAAAAATATGATTTTCTTGCGCAAATAGATGATTTCCTGGGGTCACGCTCTCTCGTGTTTGTGCCTTGGATGGCGCCGCACCAAACTGGCGAGAAGGATTGTAGCAGGTGCGCGGCTGTCAGGTTCCTTTGGAAGTGTGCGGCGGTTTCCGGACAATTGGTCGAGCAAAAAAAGAAATACACGGAAAAGGAAGAAACCAGGCCGTTCATGTTGCCCCAGGATGAACGTCGCTATTCGCGACTTGAAATGACGCTCGCGCAAGACGGCGATTAACTGCCCGGACGAAGTTCCGCTATAGTCATTCTGCGATGGAACTGCTTTGAGTCCAAAGCGCTCTCATTTGGGGAGCAGTTAATGTTTGGGTAATTGTCATTTCGAGCCGGAAAGATTGCGCATTCCGATATGACAGAAAGGAAAGAAACGAAATAGAGAAAGAAGGAGAAAGAGACAGCGGAAAGGCTTTTGTCAGGCCCCTTTGGTTGCGAAACTTGGGATTACGGACGCATTCCGGCCGGGCAGCGCAACGTCAAAAGAGATCGCGAACGTTCTACACTTGAGCACCTCCACCAGATTTCTCTTGCTTGTCTCAACAGAAATGAAACAAAAAGTAAACTATGGCGAGTGCGCGGGCAGTGGGGGGCGGGGACGGACGTCTTAAAAAAAAGTTGACTGGTTATAAGTTACCGGAGGGCTCGCGCCGAACGCGGTGATTTATAAATAAATCATTACCGCGCCTCGCGAATGGATAATGAATGAGCCTATCGTTTAGGCCAGGTTTGGCAAATTCTCTTTTCTGGATTCTTTTTCTTAGAGGTGAGCATGAAAGGGGGGGGGGGGGCGTGGAGGGGGCGGCTATCAGTTTCTGTCATTCGGCTGGTGCTGCGTGAGGCAACCAGAGAACTGCTGTTGGGGAGGTGGAACAACCAGAGCGAGGGAGAGCAAGCCTGCACTAAAAATGCTTCTCTTTCTTTCTTTCTGAGGTTGGAAACGCCTGAAGGACCGAACAAAAAGGCGGCCTTGATGCGGTTATCTGAGCCACGTGTATCTGAGAGTTACTCCATCATTCACGAATGATTCCTCATTTTTTTGTTTGCCCACGTCCAGTGTGTCACGATAGGGGCGAATCTAGAGTGGTGAGTCCGGACGTCCGTCGCCTTGCTGACGAGCGCCGAGCCGATAATTATTCATAGGTGCCACCGGGTCCTAAGGTGTATGCGCGCGTGCGCCGTGTTCCAGTCGCCGTTTGCCAGATACAAAGCTCGCGTGGATGTGCTGCCAAATAGACGGAGCGTACGAATACCTTCCGCGAGGGTATCTTTAGCATGTCGCTGCGACGTCCAGTTGCGTCGGAGTTTCTTAACTTGCACGCTAGCGGAATCCGTCGACGACATGGTCAATGCCTAAGATCGGTGCCTGGCCAGACCCGTACGTAATGATAATAGAAGCTGCACCTCGTGTACGGTCGTGCTTGGCTGTCTTGCGTCAGGAGGGAGCCCGTGCATTCAAGGATGCGCCTCGTTCGGGAGACGCACACTGCGCGGCATTCTTAGCACAGAATACAATGAGAAACTGAACGAGCGGAGTAGAAGAGCGCACGCGGTGACGTCAGACTACACCAGCTCTGATTGGAAGGATTGGTGGGTAGACGAAAAGGCTTAACTGCCTTTGTCCATACTAGCCACTGTCTCCGCCCCGCATCAGAAAGTATACGACGGCGTCGTCTGCGCGAGACGCTGTCGACGCTTTCGTTTCTTACCAACTGAGAGGAAGACAAATGGGGAGAGACGAAGGCGGTTAGCATTGGCGTCTACCCACTTCTTCCTCCAATCAGAGCTCGGCGCTCTCACATCACCGAATCCTCTCATCTCCTCCTCTCCTTCAGTTGCTCACCAAATAAGCAATTGCCCCTTCCATTTTTTTTTCCTTTATAGTTATACATTTTTTATCCAAGAGTAACTGTATGGGGAAATGCGTTCATCCGGGAGACTAGCAGTGTAGCGTAGGCGGGGTCTGCGCCCATCGCTGGCGTTTGTCTTATCCATGTCTCATTGTGAGAGCAGGAGCTTTCGCTATAGCAACCCGGAAATGTCAAAAACGCTTAAAAAGACTTTTTTTTACAGTTTTGCTGTGACACACATGTTAAAAAAATTAATTTTTCGCGAAAAATGTTTTTATTATATTGACGGCGCGAGACGGGATTTAGCAAGACCACCTAGAGAAGCAGAGGGCCTCCTTACCGTCATCACAGTCAGATCCATCGGGCTTGAGATAGAGCACGAGTGCTGCGTCACTGTTCGGCCGGGGCTCGTGTTCAATCAGCGCGTCGAACGTCGAACTCGGGCCCAATAGCCGAGTTAGCGCCATTTGACTGTGACGACGTTTCATGAAGGGCGAGGAGGCGATACGGGGGCTGTGATTATTCTAGTTGGTGCTGGATTTAGTCGGTAGTCACCTCCTTTCCACTTGTTTTCCTCTTGGCATTTCGGGCGCGTGGTGGAGAGGTGGATCGGGGCTTGGCCATCACGCTGAGGTGGAGAGAGAGCATGACCATCTTGTTGAGGTGGAAAGAGTGCATGACTATTCCATGACGTCATGGACGGCGCTCAGAATTTAAAATAATTCTCGCTACGTCAATATTGCTCTTCGCGCGCGCGTGTATGTGTGTGTGTGTGTGTGTGTGTGTGTTTGTGTGTGTGTTTGTGTGCGTGCGTGTGTTTGTGTGTGTGTGCGTGCGTGTGTGTGAAATTTTTTTTTTCCACGCAAGTCCAAATTATTCGGTTAAAAAAATATTTTTTTTTCAGGGTCCCTTTAAAGGGATTGTCAGGGGATATCCGGAAGTTACTAAGTTGTTGCGCTGGGCACGCAGAGAGGGCCTAGATATGGTCATATGTGCTTTTTATTTACTTGAAACAAACTCCAATATTTGTGAAATGCGTTGTGGGCGTCAATACGAAACTGCACGCCAAATTTCACGAGTATGAATGACTGGTGGTTGCCTGACGTCATATCAGTCATGGTGCAGCGTTACCAGATTATCTCAGTTGTGGAACGCTCGCGGCGAAGGTACACCGTTCACTCCCTTCAGTCCGTTTCCAGTCGTTTGATGCGCCATCTAAATATTCGTTTCAAAACTGTGTTTTTTATGAAGTACGGTGAAACGCCATCGAGACGCTGTGCTTAGAAACATCGTCTTCCATAGAATACGCTGCAGTTACCATAGCAGCCGTCCCCTAAACGGCAAGCCGTGGAGTGAGGGGGGGGGGAAGGCGGGGGCTGGCGGGCGGGGTAATTGCTGGTGCTAGCAGCGTGTATAGGCAGTTTTCTTAACTGAGGTAACTGTGGCATTGTGCGTCGGACTCGCGGGCGTTCACTTATTAGCGGTTGTGATTAAGATGGTAAATGTTGCGTGCAAAGAACATCGTCAGAAGAAATCAGCTTTCCTCAATACCGTTAATGTTGTTTTAGATGCGGAGCATCTCTTGCTCGGGTCTATGTCCCGCGGCGTCGTAGTCCGCACTCGCACTACGCACGCGCAACTCTCCTTCCCTTTCTCCAACAGCCGCGCGTTACTCTCTCCGCTCTCTCTCTCTACCAGCTGCGTGCACTGCGCGTTCGTTCGCTTCTACTCACACCGCGCGCGCACGCGCAACTCTCCTCCTCTAGTCTCCTCTCCTTCAAGTGTGAAAAAAATGAACGGCGAGCGGCGAGCGTTCCAAGTTTCTCTGCCGCGAGCCGCGACGAAGGCTCGCGTAGGGGATTACACTAGGGCAGTCGGTGGCGCCATCTCTCGACGTCAGCACGCAACTGACTCTTTCCTCGGAACCAACACGATGCTCCGCATCACCCCATGGTTCCCCTCGGGAAGATGGTGTAATTTTTTTCATATAACAAAGTTATTTCACTGAGGCAGCAGTCGAGGATAAACCGACCTGATTTGATTTGATTTGATTTGATTTGATTCGAGAGCTGTCATTGCGTGATGTGACTTCGAGGCTCTCGCCGTTTTTTTTTTTTTAATTTATTTGTATACTTAGTAATTTATTTTCTTTACAACACTTTTCGAAAAAAAACAGAGGAGAGGTGGACCGGCTTCGCCTTCTTTGAGGTGGAAAGAGCGCATGATTCTTCCTTGACGTCATGGGGTTTGGGCGCAGAATTTCAAATAAATCTCTCGCAGTCAATATTGCCCTAATATTTTTTTTTCGCTTAAACTTTATTTTTTGATACGGGTGTCCCAACCACACTGTTAAAAAAAAATACGTTTTTAGGGGCCTTTTAAAAGAGAGGGAGAGAAAAGAAATTATTGTTGTGGAGACCTTAGCAGCTTTAAAAGCGGGGCCGGCCACCCGCAGTGGGAATCAATAACACGGAAAGTTTTAAGGATAGAAAGGGGGCGAGAAATAAAAAAACACTTCCATTGCGCATCACCGAGTTAAAATATAACTTAAAGTCTGTTTCGACACAAAAAGCGCAAGAGTGACTCCATCCCCGAATTCCCAGGTGGAAATGGCATGACACGTCCCTGGATACAAATTGCGAATGCACCTTTTTTTCTAAACCGCAAAAAAAATAAAATAATAATAATAGCATTTGTTAGTGCTCGTTTTTCAGCTATATGAAACACACAGAGAACGTAGCTCCGTTTGATGCCCAATGCGCTTTGTTGCGTGGGGCACTGAGTAAAGCGTTGTTGTTGTTGTTGTTGTTGTTGTTGTCGTCGTTTTTGCAGGCAAAGGTTTTCCCGCAGCTCCCACGTTGCATCAGACTAAAGTTACTGACCGCAGACTCGCGCTCTGAGCGTGCGCCAAAACTCCCTTTTGGGGAAAAACACACACACACGAAGAGGCATCTTTTGTGCACGCTCAGCGCGTGATTCATAGTCTAGAGACTATAAGGAGTACTCACTGAGCGCCATATTTGTGGGTGCTCTCTAGAGCGCATGCTCTGAACGAGCCCCCATTTATAGGCTGCTAAGACCGGCCATTTTGACGGTGTGGAATGCACGTTGCAAAAGAACCCTGGAAGCTAGCCATCAGCACGCGCTTAGCAGTCGCACACACAGCTATGGCCGGCAGTCAATACTTCATATATAAAGGCTGCAACACGCGTGCGTAAAACCGACCTGAAAGTCGCACGAAAGTCGGAACATGCAAACGTAATCAATGTGTTAAAAATATATATATATATATAAAAAACGTGAGTTTTATATTGCACATTTATCACAAATATAGTGTTCGTTCAAAACATATTTACCACGGTCTTACGGCGAGCTGTAAACACTCACCTAATCGTTAAAAAAAAAGTAAAAAAAAAGTCTTTTTGCATTTTACTTTTTTTATATTGTTGGCTCGTTTTTTTTTTTTTCGCAAGTCTTTTTGAAGTTTAAAGCCGCGTTCATACTGCTAATACATTATACGAAAGACAGCCTGCAGACACTGTCTGAGGATAGGTGCCGCAAGCTACCGCCCGTTACAAAGGGTATAGCCATTAACAGCGTGTTTCTTTCTACTGTGATGGTCCTATCACGTTGATCATGCAAACACTGCCTGAGGACATGTTCGAACCCTACATGGTGTATGAAGCAAACATGCTTTCGAACATGATTGAGGCTTGTCCGCCGACACTTCTGTCATCATGCCTGCAGCGAACACCACGTGTATTTTATATAGATATATACACCTTTTTCACAAGGGCGCAACCATCTTGAATGTCGTCACTTCTGGTATGCGGTAAAACATCGTTTTGATCTCTCAACGCCGCTGGAAGTTGTTTACGAAAAATGCGTGATTGTCACACTTTCTTATTTTGCCTCACCTATATTTTCTCGCATATTCCAGGTTGAAATGTTTTATTATTTTTTCGTCCCGCATACCAGATGGGGAACCCGCGTGACTGAGAACGACGGGCAACTGAACACGTCTATATGAGCACTGAGACCCCGGCTTTTCGGTGGCAGCACGCAGAAGGCGATTTATTAGAAACGGTTCACGCTGGCCCTCTCCAAAAGCTTTGTCTTATCAAACATGTTCCCGGATACGATTTCTAAAAATATCGGTATTTTTGGTGACCATACGCTCTGTTTTACTAGTATATGTTGTTACGGTGGCTGATGGAAATTTTTCTTCACCCACGTGGAGAAAAGTTCCCAAAAAAAAAATTGGGTTGTGTGTATGTTTATACAGCCTAGAACTTGGTCTGCCTCCAAGGGCGACGAGTCTCCCAGCTGTAGATGAGCAATTTAGCCAGTGCAGTATAAACCGCTAGCCTGGGGTCTTTAACGTGCACCACGCAGTAGTGATACACGACCGCACGCCGGTACGATGCTCATCCAGAACGAAACGGGCAGGGGCGGGAATTGAACCCAGTATCCTGGGTTCTGCAGCGCGAGCTTTCGCTCCACGTGCTCCGAGCTGGTGTGCGCTAGACCACTCGGCCACCGATCCCCCAAAAGTTCCCAAACTGATCCAGTTACCTGTGTCGCGTGAACCGCGCGGAAACAAAAGTGTACTATTTGCCTTGTTTAATTTAGGGTCAATAGTTCAAACATGTTGGGTGTACGGTGCTTAAAACAAGAGCGAACGATTTTGTACTGTAGATATTAAGGCCGCTAAGAGCAAAATAAAATAAAAAATGTGTTGAAAGCAAAACATAAATTAATTTTTTTCGTATGTATATATACGCAATTGACTATGGAAGGTGACTACCTCGACTTTAGTTGCTTTCGGTAAAAGAGGAGTTAGAACTTTGGGTGTCCAAGTCCGATCTTTGCTGCAGGGCGTGTTGCGTGCGGAGCATGAGCAATTAAGCTAGACCCGCGGCTATTCTAGTACTGAGATATATGCACTAATCATATGTTCTATGCCATTTCTCACGTAAAATCTTTAATATTGAATCATGTTTTTGTTTTTCTCTCTTACAGTTACGACGGTGGCGAACGAGAGATTGCAGAGGAGGCATTCCTACGCAGGCATGGCGGTAAATATGTTTGATATATTGAACTAAAATAGCTCTCAAAAGATTGCCAGTCGATTGTCCTGGCTGCAAAGAAACAATATCCATTCGTTGCATCGGACGGGCGCTCGGACAGCCTGGTTTCCTTGACCTTCGGGCTATACACCTTTTTCGTTTAACCTCGCACCCAGCCACGTTGTCCCCATATCCGGTATGCGTTCCGAGCAAAAAGCAAGAGATTACAACCCCGAACAAGTAAAAGGTATAGAAGGGTCATAACAAGAACGACTGACGGTTGCAATTAAAATGTTAACACGTTCTACGGTCGAGGCGAGAAGAAAGCGATGTTTTCACGCATGCTGGAAGTTCCAGAATTGAAGATGGCGGCGCCCACGCAGAAAAGGTGTATAGGGGCAAGTCTGTGACTTCGTGTAGAGTGATATTGCTATTTCAAAGACGTTTTAATAGCTTTCAAACCGAAGGCCTTTATACGAGGAGCGTTCAAGTTCTTGTCTTCTAATTTATTAATTTAAAAGGTACGCGCAACACAAGAGCGAAACGTCGCCACTTTTTTACATAGTAACTGTAATTCTGTGAACTTTTTGGCAACATCGACACCACTACTGCATGGCCTCGGCGAAGGCTTTTTCGAGGGCCTGTTGAAACAACTGGGATATTGTCGACGCAACAGCGGAGCGCATCGAAAACACTCGACCTCGACCACATGGAGTGTCATTCATTGTCGGAAACCGGCAAAAATCGTTGGGAGCAAGATCAACAAAATTAGAGAGCTTAAGAAACCAGTTTAAAATTGCCTTCTGGAAAAAATCATCTCCTGAGAAGTGTCGCCCGATGAAGCCAAGCATGGTCGTGACGCAACATCACAACTGCGGCCTCTTCCATTCGTGTAATTTTTTTGTTGTTTTTTACGGATTTTTTTAAATAACGTTTTTGTAGAATACAGTTCGATTCAACCGGCCAAATTCCTGCCAAGTCATTGTAGCCAACCATAGCCAAGTCTGGCCAAGCATCCCCCTCCCCCCCCCCCCCCCATACCAACACCCTTGCCTACCCAGATAGCTGAGCTGCCAGAACCAGCCAGTATTTCAGGCTTTAAGCCGCTAGACGGCGTCGTCGGCGCCGCACTTTTCAAGATGGTGGCGCCCTTAGAAAAAGGGTCTATACTAGAGGTAGGATTTTGGGACAATAAATATTCCAGTGCTTACGAAATACAAGCTTGTGGTCACCTTTTCCGGATATCAACGAACAGGCACGTAGCCAAGGGGGGGGGGGCATGGGGCCCGGCTTCCCCCTAGAAATCTTCCATTTTGCTCGGACCTCCTCTTCCCCTCCCTCTTACAGCATTTTGTCATGCCCCCCCCCCCTCCCCCGCGAAACAAAATCCTGGCTACGTGCCTGTCAACGAATACATTTAACTCGATCCTTGATGCATCAATTTGTGTAGAGTTTTTGGTATTCACTTCAGTGTCACTTTAATGTCGGCAACGGCAAACTCAAAATTCACTTCAGGGTCATTTTAATCTCGTCCTCTCGTTGCGCGCGCTGCACTGGTGGGCACTTCGCTCCGAGTTGAGATAGATATTCATGATTATATTGCTAGGCTTCTTTGGCAGATTGCGGTGTAGAGATACCACTCACCGAAAGGATACACAGCGAGAAATTGTGGTGCTGAAAGCAATCCGAGCAAGACGAGCTCTCGGGAAAGGCCTAATAGACAGCGACTGATTGTTTCAGAACCCGCCGGTATCATCGACAGACAGCTGTCGGCGTCGCGTTTACACGGAGGGAACCCGAGTTGTGGTTTGCATCTACGACAATCGGTCATTCCCGGAGACGCTCTAGACAGCCGCGCGTTATTTCTTCAAAACTTGCTTCGCCGCCAAGAAAAAAAAAAGAAGACTTTTTGCGGGAAGAGCGCGGTGGAGGGCGGGGTGGGCAGAAGAGAAAATGCTGCATCTGCGGTTCAATTAATTTATGGGTCGATCGGCGATCAGTAAAGCGTAATTATCGCCTCCGCGTCTCTCGCACTGCGCCGTCATCGATCAGATGTTTATCGCCTGGGACAGGTTATTGGTGCGCTCCGGAGACGAGAACCGCTGGGGGAGACTCTGCAGAGGCACATTAGTGAGCAAATAGGAAGAAAAGCGTCTACCGTCTCACGAGCTTATTCTTCCCGGCAAGCGGCCTTCTTTCTCTTTCGCGCGGAATATCCGGCACGTTGATTCCGTCGTCCTTGTTCTCCGGGTTCCTGCATAAGATATATATAGATATATTGTTGTTTTTTTTAGCGTGGTTTTAGATATGAGCTGGAATGAATGTTCATTTTGTACTCGTGTTCCGTAGAATTTAGTTGGCTGACAGATATCATCGATGAGAATGTACTTCTTAGCAGGCACGGGCGCCATCTCTTGTCACTGACAGATTGGAAACGGCAGGGAAGTATTTCATTTGTCCTTCACGATCTTCGTCTACGGGTATAAATTGAGAGAAAGGGAGAGAAGATGAGACTGCGCGTTGACGTCGGAACACCAAATTAGAGGGAAGACTCAAAGCTAGCTGTTTTTGTATCTACGTCAGCATTCGGCTTGAATTTAATAGCCGCCATCGCGTCGGTTTCAGTCAGACACTGCTGCGGTTGACACGACGACTAAACTATGGCGACCGCCATTGTTGCTTGAGGGATATTCAAGGAGCGTCCGTTCTACGCTTGTGTGTCGTAATTGTTCCTAAACTACTAACGTTTGACGCTTTCATTAACAACTAATTAGCCACCGG
This sequence comes from Ixodes ricinus, assembly GCA_037355805.1. Classification (NCBI taxonomy): domain Eukaryota; kingdom Metazoa; phylum Arthropoda; class Arachnida; order Ixodida; family Ixodidae; genus Ixodes; species Ixodes ricinus. The sequence goes on from JAZHYW010024275.1 coordinate 13,668, forward strand.
CGACTTGCAAGCATTAAAATCTCCGAAGTAAAAAAAAATGAAAATAAGATATGGTGAGGCAAATCAGTTTGATTACAACAATATAATATGATTAGGTTCGGAGTTATTAGGTTTAAAACCGATAAAAACCGATAAAAGTACGCCGAATCCATTTTCGGAAATTCGGTTTTAACCGAAAAAGGTCAGTTTGTAGGATCGGCGTGTTCGGTTTAAACCAATAAAACCGATAAAAGTATGTCTAGTCCGTTTTCTAAAATTCGGTTTTAACCGAAAAAGATCAGTTTTTTAGGGCCGCATCGAGATTTGGGGGGGGAGAGAGAGAGAGAGAGAGAGAGAGAGAGAGGGCTTTGCAAGGTTCGACATTGTGTGACGTCTTCGTGATTGCTCTCTTCCAAGGTTCAACATGCAACAAAGGAGGTCTTGGATTGGCCTTCGCGGGACATCTGTGTCCTTTCTGTCATCGGGCTTAGTGTGTCAAGTTCCCGGTCCTAAAAAAAGTTTGGATGTGGGCTAGTATAAGGTTTTTCGTTTCATGCACTTCAGACGACATCGAGGAAAACCGTTAATACCTTTCTTAACACCATCTCTCAAACATCCATGTGGTTGTGAACATAATTACAATGGATTTTTTTTTTTTTTGCCATTCCGCTGGGTGGTGTACTGTCACCAACTCAGACGGTCTCGTCGTTAGAATGGGAAGGAAAGAGAAGTGCGCCGAAGATTATGTCCGCGAATTCCGCGATTTTGAGGTGTGTCCTGACGGACGTTGTAGCGAAGACGACATATGTATATGTGCCGTTATTCTTTGAGTGATCACAAATATCACAGCTACAAGGATCATCTGGTCCGGTGTCCGATGGTTTTTCTTTCATATTCACCAAAAAAAAAAAAAACGGTAAACCTTTTTGGGAATAAATATACACCGAAAAAAAACCGAAAATTGAATTTTAAAATAAACACCGAAAAAAGTACGCCGAATTTTGAAAAATAAAAATCGAAAACACCGAACTTTGAAATATGATCAAATAGCGAGGAGCTTTGACAGCTGGTTAATAAATACGTTTACAAGCGCTTTGTTTACAGAGTATGACCGATACGCGGCAAATGTTATACTTAAATGCCACAGTTTGTTCCAGGTCCAACTGTGCCTAAACGTTTTTTTTTTGTTTTTTTTTTTTAGCCGTTCAGATACATTTGGAATGAT